>CAUYQG010208689.1:0-12264 GCA_963574415.1 Tarsius wallacei
ACCTGCTCTTTATAAAAATATTTTACAATCACATGAAACTGGTAATACCCCTCTAGCACAGTTGTGCCCATGGGTGTGTGTACACACACATACACATACACATACACACACACACACACAAATACACCTATGTGTCAAGGAAAGCACATCTGATAAAGACTCTCAAATACAAAGAAATAAGGAAACAGATAACACAGAACAGATGTCTCATCTACAGAGAAACTACACACTGAATCATTCATGGATAACAAGACACTCTAAATATTGCCTGTTTGAGTGATTTTCATTCTGCTTTCTGGTGTTTTTTTTCTTTTTTTTGAGTCAGAGTCTCATTCTGTCACCCAGGCTGGAGTGCAGTGGCATGCTCATGGCGATCCTTCCGCCTCAGCCTTCCAAGTAGCTGGAACTACAGGCACATGCTACCACGCCCAGCTTATTTTTTAATTTATTGTAGAGATGAAGTCTCACCAAGTTGCCCAGGCTGGTCTAGAACCCCTGAGTTTAGGCAATCCTCTTGCCTCAGTCTCCCAAAGTGCTGGGATTATGGGCTTGAGCTACTGTGCCCGGCTTAAAATCTCTATTTTTAGATTTGTGTGTGTGTGGCCAAGTTGATGACCAATTTTTGTAACTAGTCAATGGCTATTTTGCAATATACATTTATTCTCCATTGGAAGAACATATGAATCTGTATAATTTATTAAAGCAAATATGTCAATAAGCTTTCTATGTATTTTCTTGGTTTGTGTCTACTAGGTCTGTCTAATTCTGAAAGAGATGTAGTAAAATCTACTCTAATTTCCTTTTTATAAAGTTCTCCTTACATTCATAATAATCTTTTGACATATTTATCTATTATGTGGCTTGATGCATCTCTTCATAGATCATGGAAAATGTTCTTTTCCCTGTTTAGTTCATTAAAGTTTGTCCCACCTTGTCAGATATTAACAGCACTTCTTCTAAATTTTAATTTATGTATACATAGTATTGCTTTTCCAATTGCTTTAAATAGTTCTTTGTCACTCTAAATATTTTCTTGTAGACAACATATACCTGTTTTGAGTTTTTTTTTTTTTTTTAAGTCAGTGGCCTGTGTTGCCGAGGCTGGAAAGCAGTGGCACAATCATTACTCACCATATCCTCCAACTCCTGGGCTCAGGCACTCCTTCTATCTCAGCCTCCTGAGTAGCTGGGACTAGAGGTGTGTGCCACCGTGCCAGGCTAACTTTTCGTTTTTGTAAACACAAGGTCTTGCCATATTGCCCAGGTTGGTCTCAAACTCCTGAGTTCAAGCAATCCTCCCACCTCAGCCTCCAAAGTGCTAGGATTACGGCATGAATCACCTCACCTGGTCAATTTTTTTTTTTTTTTTTCCTTTTTTTTTTTTTTTAAAACAGAGACAAGGTCTTGCCATGTTACCCAGGCTGGTTTTGAATTCCTGAGATCAGGCAATCCTCTCACCTTGGCCTCCCAGAGTGCTGGGATTATAGGCATGAGCCACTGCGCCCCACCTCAAATTTTTATTTATTTTTTTTTATTTTTTTTTGAGTTGGAGTCTCACTCTGTCACCCAGACTGGAATGCAGTGGCCGCTCCCGGTCACCGCAGCCTCAACCTGCTGGGCTCAGCAATCCTTCCGCCTCAGTCTTCCAAGTAGCTGGAACTACAGGTGCACGTTACCACACTCAGCTAATTTTTTGATTTATTGTAGAGATGAGGTCTCGCCAAGTTGCCCAGGCGGGTCTCGAACCTGCAGGTTCAGGCAATCCACTCACCTCAGCCTCCTAAGGCGCAGGATTACAGGCTGACCCACCGAGCCCGGCTTCAAATTTGTTTTTAATCCAATCTGATAGTCCCTGCGTTTTGATTAAAAAAAACAAACTTGGGCTCATTTACATTTAATATAATCATTGATATTCTTGATTTTATTCCTTCTCTCTTGTTTATGTTTACTATTAAACTTTGTTACTTTCCTTTTGCCCTTTTCTTAATATTTACTGATATGATCAAGTTACAGTTTCTTCCCATCTTCCCCTTACAATTTCAAAATGACATCATGCTTTCCCACTCCGCTAGTGTGTATGTTTTTTTTTAAGTAGAGATTATCAAACATCTATTTTATTACTATTATGTAAAAAACTACGATTTCTGCTGGGCATGATGGCTCACACCTGTCATCCCAGCACTTTGGAAGGCGGAGGCAAGAGGATTGCCTGAGTCCATGGGTTCGAGACCAGCCTAGGCAACGTGGCAAGACCTTGTCTCTACAATTAAAAAAAAAAATTAAGTGGGTGTGGTGGTGCATGGAAGGCTGAGGTGGAAGGATTGCCTGAGCCCAGGGGGTTAAGGATGCAGTGGCAGTGAGCGAGCATGCCAAGGCACTCCAGCCTGTGCAACAGAGTAAGACTCCGACTCAAAAAACAAAAAAAAAACAAAGGTACTGTTTCCCAGCCAAATTACTCTATTCTCTCTCTCTCTCCCTCCCTCCCTCCCTCCCTCTCTCTCTCTCTCTCTCTCTCTCTAAGTTGGATTCTCTGTTGCCAAGGCTGGATGGAGTGCACTGGCACACTCATGGCCACCACAGCCTTGACCTGCTGGGCCAAGTGATCCTTCCACCTCAGCTTTCCAAGTAGCTGGAACCACAGGCATTGGCTACCACATCCGGCTAATTTTTTGATTTATTGTAGAGATGAGGTATCACCAAGTTGCCCAGGCTGGTCTCAAACCCCTGGACTCAGGCAATCCTGTTGCCTCGGCCTCCCATAGTGCTGGGATGAATGTATCTCACAAAGTTCAGGAAATTTACTTCCATTAAATTTGGCAGCCAGGCGTGGTGGCTCATGCCTGTAATCCCAGCCCTTTGGGAGGCCGAGGAAGGAGGATTGCTTGAGCAGGAGTTCGAGACCAGCCTGGGCAACATAGCAAAACCTTGTCTGTACAAAAAGTTAGAAAATTAGCCAGGCATGGTGGCACGTGCCTATAGTCTCAGCTACTCGGGAGGCTAAGGCAGAAGGATCGTCTGAGCCTAGGAGGTCGAGACTGCATTGAGCCACGATCATGTCACTACCCTCCAGCCTGGGCCACAGAGTGAAACCCTGACTCAAAAAAATAAAAATAAAAAAAAATGCGGTTTTTCCCTTGTAATTCACTCTGGAACTCCTGTTACTTACATTTTAGATCCCTGAGCTGTCTTCCTTTCTTCCAGCAGTTCCAGTATCGATTTTAGAGTCCAAAAAGGCAGGTTAATGCTTCTCCTGATAATACTAAATCATCACAGATACCAGCTCAATTATCTGATCATAACATTCGAGACTATATAATTTATATACTAGATGATTCATTCTATGATGTCAAGTAGGACATTTTCACTGTGTTTTAAAATGTACTCTATTTATTCATCTATTTTTTAAAAGTGGTTTTCTAAAAGCAATATACACAGTTTTAAAACAAAAACTGTTCAGACAGTGAAAAGAAAATCTCCCTCTCCCTCTGACTCCCAGGCCTATCCCCAAGATAATCACAGTCTCACAGAATCTTCCAGAGGCAGGGTGTGGCGGCTCACGCCTATAATTCCAGCACTTTGGAAGGTGGAGGCAAGAGGATTTCCTAAACTCAGGCACTGGAGACCAGCCTGGGCAACTTGGCAAGCCCTCATCTCTACAATAAATAAAAAAATTAGCCGCGCGTGGTGGCACGAATCTGTAGTTCCAGCTACTTGGAAGGCTGAGGCGGAGGATCGCCAGAGCCCAGCAGGTAGAGGCTGCCATGGCTGTGAGCATGCCACCACACTCCAGTCTGGCCGACAGAGTGAGACTCCAACTCAAAAAAAAAAGAATCTTCCAAATTTCTTCCTGTGCCACGGGAACAAAACTTATTCCGTAGGAGTATTCATAGCTTCCTTCCTTTTGTCTGTTAACAAAGAAATTCTGACATCTGCACTCTGACCGTTTCCCACCTCCTTGACCCCCACCTCCCACCACCTTTTTATGCAGATAAGATTGTTTATTGCACCATTAGTCACAATAGCAGAAACACGGAACCAACCATACTGCCCATCAAGAAGACTGGATAAAAAAAATTTGGTACATACACACATTGGAATATTATGCAGCCATAAAGAAGGACAAAGTTATGAACTTCGCAGCAACTTGGATGGACTTAGAGTCTATAATACTGAGTGATCTATCACAGAAACAAAGAACTGAGGACCACATGTTCTCACTCATAGGCAGACCTTGAACAATCATCATAATAGTATAAGATAAGGATTGGCAGTAGTGGGAAACTGTCGGGGGAGGGGCACACCTCATCAACAACAGTACCTGCAAAATGATCATTTGTATACCTAATCCTGAATTGTACCCCACAACTTTAAAATAAAAAATAATTTAAAAAAAGAGGAATAGGTGGGAAGGGTGTTATAAGAAACAAAGAAGCTGAGATGAGGCTTAGATCCAAACGGGCTCAGAGTTATTTAATGGCGAAAAGGGAAGACAGATGAGGCTTAGCACTGGCAGAGATATCAGGGAGGGTTCTGGCAAAAGGGGGTAAGGAGGAAATATGGAGACAGAGGCTAAGGTCAGGCAGGGTGGCTCACGCCTGTAATCCCAGCACTTTGGGAGGCTGAGGTAGGAGGATTGCTTGAGCCCAGGAGTTCGAGACAAGTGTAGGCAACATAACAAGACCTCATTTCTGCAAAAAAACAACTACAACAAATTAGCCCAGCATGGTGGGGTGCACCTCTGGTCACATCTACTCGAGAAGCTGAGGCAGGAGGATTGCCTGAACCCAGGAGGTAGAGGCTGCAGTGAGCTATGGTCATGCTACTCCACTTCAGCCTGGGCGACAGAGTGAGACCCCGACTCCAAAAAAAAGGTTATATTTAGATAACTTCTGCTATATAAAACAAAAATGTTTCATATAAGTTCTCTGAGGAACACAAATAAAGATTAAAAGTACTTTTACTGTCTCTGAACATGACATTATCTGAAACTGAGTATCGAGAGGGGCGAAGTCTCTTCTATCCACTCTGTGTGGTTTTGAATTGATATATACATGCACACATACGCCTCCGGGGAGAGGAGTATATAAGTGAATCTACTTACATACATCCTTTAAAACATGCACATAAGTGGGACCATACTGCAAGGATCCTTTTGTACGTTGCTTCTTCCCTTAAAAATACAGACTGGTCGGGTGCAGTGGCTCATGCCTAGAATCCCACCACTTTGAGAGGCAGAGGTGAGAGGACTGCCTGAGTCCAGGGGTTCAAGACTAGCCTGGGCAACTTGACCTCATCTCTACAATAAATCAAAAAATTAGCCGGGCACAGTGGCGCGTGCCTGTAGGTCCAGCTACTTGGAAGGCTGAGGCAGAAGGATCATCTGAGCCCAGAGTGAGACTCCGACTCAAAAAAAAAAAAAAAGACTTTTATCCTGCCTATTTCCAAAAAATTTGAGTTAGTTTACCATAAAATCACGGGCATATGACCTAAAACTGTTAACACGACTCCAAGGACAGGAACCATGAAGCCAAGGAGAAACTATATTCAGAAATTGCAGCTAATCATCTCATGAGTGTGATACAAAATTAATAAGGCACTTTAAAAATAGATTCCTATGTAACTAGCTGCCCAAAATGATTTATGAAGGGGGAAAACTAATTTTACCTAAAAAAAGGCAGGACAACGAAAAGGAAAACCCAGAGCTTAAGAAGACGGTGAGCCCTTCCTATCCTATGGCTGCATCCACTCCAGGATCTTAGCAGAGGCAGGGAAGATTTGCCATCAGTCCTCTATTGTTTCTAGAGACAGTGAAGCTGCAGCAATCTGACATAGAGGATACTTTTTTTTTTGAGTCAGAGTCTCACTCTGTCCCCAGGCTGAAGTGCAGTGGCACGCTCACAGCCACCACAATCTCGACCTGCTGGGCTCTGGTGATTCTTCCGCCTCAGCCGTCCAAGTAGCTGGGACCACAAGCATGTACTACTATGCCCAGCTAATTTTTTCATTATTATTTATTGTGGAGACAAGGTCTCGTCATGTTGCCCAGGCTGGTCTCGAGTCCCTGAGCTCAGGCAATCCTCTTGCTTCCGCCTCCCAAAGTGCTGGGATTACAGGCATGAGCCACCATGTCAGACCTATAGTAGATACTTTAAAAGTATGTTTTATAGCCGGGCTCGGTGGCTCAGCCTGTAATCCCGCGCCTTTGGGAGGCTGAGGTGAGTGGATTGCCTGAGCCCGCGGGTTCGAGACCCGCCTGGGCAAGTGAGACCTCATCTCTACAATAAATCAAAAAAATCAGCCGGGCGTGGTAGCGCGCGCCTGTAGTTCCAGCTACTCAGAAGGCTGAGGCGGAAGGATCGCCAGAGCCCAGCGGGTTGAGGCTGCGGTGGTCGGGAGCGGCCACTGCACTCCAGTCTGGGCCACAGAGTGAGACTCCAACTCAAAAAAAAATAAAATAAAACAAGTAATTTAATAGTCCTATAAAGTAATGTACAGCTTCTGCAACATCTAAACTCTAAAGAGAGCTTCATATAGTGTTAAGTGCATGGATTGCCCTAGATTCAATTTCAAGCATTTTCTCCCACTGTTAATATGACCTTGGGCAAGTTTCTGAATCTCTTAATGCCTTTTCTTCATCTATAAAATTGTGGTAATAAGGATATACTCATGTAAAGCCTTAGGACTGTACATGGCATTTAGTAAATATTCAGTAATGTTCCCTATTAAATAGAAGTTCTATGCTGTAACAGTTTGTACTAATAATCCAGTGATGGCTTTGCCTGCAGAAGATAAAGAGGTAGCTGAGTAGCTGAGATATTCTGTCTAACAAATAGCACTTCAGTGGGTGGGGGGGGTGGTTTGGGTGGGTCATTTGATTACTTGACCTTTGGCTCCTCTAATAAAGACATATGGTTACTTGAATTACAATGGAACCATTGGGGAAAAAGTTAGAAATACTGATTAAAATTATCTTTGCTTATAATATCAGGTGTTACTTATAGTTGTACGTATTTTGTATTCTCTAAATAAGTTCTTGAAGTAATTTAGAAAAGTGTGTGCCCAGCTGAGGCAGAAGGATCACCTAAGCCCAGCAGGATGAGGCTGCGGTGACCGTGAGCGTGCTACTGCACTCCAGCCTGAGCGACAAGAGTAAGACTCCAACTCAAGGAAAAAAAAAAAAAGTATGTGCCCAACTTTCTCTTGAGCATGATGTATAGCTTCAAATATCTTATGTTAAGTATGTAATCATACATATATGAATTTATACCTGATAAACTAGATATTTGTCTCAAAAAACTTAGGCTATGTCCATAGTGAAAAAACATTAACATCATATTTATCTTTCTATTATCAACTCTAATAATTGACTTTAAACAAAACTCTTCTGGTACTTATTTCATCTGTTCTTAAGCCTGATATGGGGTATTTTTTGTGTGTTTTTTCCTTTCAGGTCAACTGAAATATTTAAAAAAGAAGATGATCTTGACAGTCTTATTAATGAAATATTTGAAGAGCCCAACTTTGACACAAAACCCTTTGTAAGTCAAGTGTTATAAATGTGCAGTAATTCTTTCATTATTTCAAGACATGTTTAGAATAGTCTTAAAACTTCATGAAGACATAAGTAGCTATCTATAATCCTTTGAATTCTGAGAAATACAATTACTTAAAGAAATTATTCCACTTAAAGAGTTGAGTTGCAGAAGCAGCAAAATATTAGAAACTCTAGTATGTGTTTCCCTGTTCATTTATTAACAAGAATAAGAAATTAGAAAAGCTGGCCAGGCACTGTGGCTCATGCCTATAATCTCAGCACTTTGGGAGGCTGAGGTGGAAGGGTTGCTTGAGGCCAGGAGTTTGAGACCAGCCTGAGCAAAATAGTGAGACCCCTCATCTCTATAAAATTTTTAAAAATTAGATTAAAAAAAAATTTTTTTAAGAATTTAGATAAGCTAATTTAGCATAAAAGTAGAGTCACAGATCAAGTTGGTGACTTGAATTTGTTTGTAGTCTCTGAGAACATTTTTCTAAAAGGCCAAAAACAAAAGCTTTCATTATAGTTATGCGCTTAGCACCTCAGATGCAGTGTCATTGCTGGTATCCTGTGAAGCAATAACTAAATTGTTAATATTTTAATTTTTTAGATGTTTAAAAGCATTTTAAAAAGACAAGGTATAGAGACCTTGTCTCTACAAAAAATCAAAAACTTAGCCGGGTGTGGTGATGCACGCCTATAGTCCCAGCTACTTGCAAGGCTGAGGTGGAAGGATTGTGTGAGGCTGTGGTGTCTGTGACTGTGCCACTACACTCCAGCCTGGGTGAAATAGTAACTCCTATTCAAAAAAAAAAAAGTTTATACATCTATTTTAACTTCATAAAAAGCTCATCAAATAATATAACAGGAACCTATGTACTGAATATATCATGATAGCCGCTCATATTAAACATATCTTAACATTTTGCTGTATTTGCTTCTCTGCATATTTTTAAAGAAGTACAAATTAGAGATATAGTTTAAGACCTGTCCACATCCTACTCTCCTGCCTTCCCAAAGATAACCACTTACCTTTTCCATCTATACTTGTATACTTTTATTTCATGTATATATATAACCACAAACAATTTTTACTGTGTACAGTAGTCCATTGTGTAACTTAACCACAATTCATCCACTTTCCTGATGATGGACATTTAGATTATGCCCAGTTGTTTACTCTTATAAACAGTGTTTCCTCAGATATCATTTTTTAATTGAAGAAAAGGCATCAAATTTTATTAAACTACAGAGTAATTACCACCTCATCAAATATCTTTACATATCTTCTTTTACCCATGTACAAGGGTTTCTCTAGGATCTATACACCTAAAAGAAGAATTTCTAGGTCATAAGTCTCATCTTCAATTATTTTTGCCCATTGTCAAATTATTTTCCAGCATGACTGTATCATTTATATTTTTTAAACTAGCCATTTATAAGAATTTATAAACTTTAATTTTTTTTTTTTTTTTTTTTTTTGAGTTGGAGTCTCACTCTGTCGCCCAGACTGGAGTGCAGTGGCCACTCCCGGCCACCGCACCACCGCAGCCTCGACCTGCTGGGCTCCGACGATCCTTCCGCCTCAGCCTTCCAAGTAGCTGGAACTACAGGCGCGCGCTACCACGCCCCGCTAATTTTTTGATTTATTGTAGAGATGAGGTCTCGCCAAGTTGCCCAGGCGGGTCTCGAACCTGCGGGCTCAGGCAGTCCACTCACCCCAGCCTCCCAAAGGCGCGGGATTACAGGCTGAGCCACCGAGCCCGGCTTTTATTTTTATTTTTTTAAATTTATTTATTTATTGAGTAGGGTTGTCACTCTGCTACCCAGACTGGAGTGCAATGGTATGATCATGGCTCACTGCAGCCTCAAACTCCTGGACTCAAGCAATTCTGCCTCCTCAGCCTCCTAGTGTTTGGGACTACAGGCACATGCTACCATGCCCAGCTAAGTTTTTTTACTCTTTTTGTATGCTATGTTGCCAAGGCTGGTCTTGAACTCCTGTGCTCAAGCAGTCCTCCCAAAGTACTGGGATTACATATATGCGTCACCATACCCAGCCTCTAATAAGTTAATTTTATAAAATAGGAAAACATCAATCAGAAAGACATACAAGCTAAGTGCAGTGGATTGCACCTGTAGTCCCAGTTACTTGAGAGGCTGAAGTCAAAAGATCACTTGTGCTCAAGAGTTCGAGTCCAACCTGAGCAACACAGTGAGAACTATCATCTCTTTAAAAAAAACAAAAAAAAGAGGCCGGGCTCGGTGGCTCATCCTGTAATCCCAGCACTTTGGGAGGCTGAGTCAAGTGGATTGCCTGAGCCCGTGGATTTGAGACCCACCTGGGCAACTTGGCGAGACCTCATCTCTATAATAAATCAAAATTAGCCGGGTGTGGTAACGCGTGCCTGTAGTTCCAGCTACTTGGAAGGCTGAGACAGAAGGATTGCGGAGCCCAGCAGGTCGAAGGCTGCGGTGGCCGGGAGCGTGCCACTGCACTCCAGTCTGGGCAACAGAGAACAGAGTGAGACTCCAACTCTCTCCAACTCAAAAAAAAAAAAAAAAGAAAGAAAAAAGCTGAGTACAGTGGTTCACACCTGTAATCCAAGTCTTTTGGGAGGCGGAGGCAAGAGGATTGCCTGATCTCAGGGGTTCGAGACCAGCCTGAGCAACATGGCAGGACCTCATCTACAATAAATCAAAAATAAATTAGCCAGAGGTGGTGGCACATACCTGTGGTTCCAGCAATTTGGAAGGCTGAGATGGAAGGATCACTTGAGCCCAGCAGGTCAAGGCTGTGAGCATGCTACTGCACTTCAGTCTGGGCGACAGAGTGAGATTCCAACTCAAAAATAATTTATACAAATTTAATTACTGATAGATAATTCTCACTTAAATAGGCTAGACTTTGTCTCACACACCTACCTATATCAAAACTTGTGTGTGTGTGTGTGTGTGTGTGTGTGTTGTATAGACAGTGTCTCACAATGTTGCCCAGGCTGGCCTGGAATTCTGGCCTCAAAGGATCCTCCTGTTTCAGCCTCCCAAAGTGCTGGGATTATAGGTGTGAACCACCACTTGAGCCCTTCTTGTGCAACGTAAAAGGTGCTTACTATTGACATGCGTTTACAAAAAGGTGAAATGATTATAATAGAGCTTAAGAATACTCTCTGGAGTGGGGAAAGGAGAAACTACCTCTGACAAGTAGTTACTTACTTGGCATCTCTGTCCTACCTGTTGGGGAATGATAATTACAGTTCTATTTAAAAGAATGCTATATTAGAGGCCAGGCACAGTTGACTCATGCCTGTAATCCCAGCACTTTAGGAACTGGAGGCAAGTGGACTGCCTGAGCCAAGAGGTTCAAGACCAGCCTGGGCAACTTGGCAAGATTTGTATCTATAATAAATAAAAAAATTAGCTGGGCAAGGTACTACGCCCCTATAGTTCCAGCTACTTGGAAGGCTGAGGTGGAAGGATTGCCTGAGCCCAGCCAGTTGAGGCTGCGGTGGCCATGAGAGTGCTGCACTCCAACCTGGTGAGAGTCAGATTCTGGCTAAAAAAAAAAAAAAAAAAAGAATGTTGTATCAGGCCGGGTGCAGTGGTTCACAACTGTAATCCTCACACTTGGGGAGGCTGAGGCAGAAGGATCACTTGAGCCCAGCAGTTTGAGGCTGTGGTGAGTCATGATTGTGCCACTGCACTCCAGTCTGGGTGACAGAGTGTGACCCCCAACTCAAAATTTAAAAATAAATAAAAGAATAAAATATGTGAAGCACTAGGCACAGTACATGGCATGTAATTGGTGCCCATCAATGGGAGTCAATTATTTGAAAGTAAATCTCTTTTCAATCAAGAATTCCCAAATGTTATCTCACAGATAATCACTACCTGCAGTTAATGCTTATCTTAGCAGGAAGTATTTCTGAATGCAACTTGCCTGGAAGTTAATACTGTTCTCATGAATTCCCATGTGGGAACCAGAATCTGAAGAACCAGCAACAGGTTTTTCAGGATGTTTGCTTTCAGAAGGAACCGCCCCATTTCATTGTTTCAGCCAGCAGGGCAATACCTGTGCCCCTCCTAATCTCCCCACATCCCTGCCAGCTTGCAGCAGGATTCCCGGGCCTCCTCCTGCACACTCCCATGAGCTTGCTCTAAAAGCTTCTAAACTAAAATTTCCAGGTAGAGATACTTGGACGCAAACTCCATTCTCTTATTTCTAATCCTCAAGAGGCTCACAATTCTCTTTGCCCACTTTTTCGCAGAGAGGTGTCCCCTGACTCCAGGTGAGAATGTAAAGGTAAGAACAAAGTCTCTGCACAGAACAATAGAAGGAAAAGTCTGATAGAGAGGTAGGAGACAGCAAAGACAGTCTTTTGGTTCCAAGATAAAGAACTTTCTCAAAATACTTTATTTTCATTTATTTTGAGTTGGAGTCTCACTCTGTTGCCCAGGCTGGTATGTAGTGGCATGCTCCGGGCCACGCAGCCTTGACCTGCTGGGTTCAGGTGATCCTTCTGCCTTAGCCTTCCAAGTAGCTGCCACTACAGGCATGCCCCACCACACCTGGTTAATTTTTTCTTTCAATTTTTTTTTTTTTTATATTTTATTTTATTTTATTATGTTATTGTGGGGTACAGTTAGGGGTTAGGCATACAAAAATATTTCGTTCAGGTACCCTTGTTGATAAGAGGTGTCTCCCCATCCTCAGATAGATACCCACCACC
>CAUYQG010208691.1:0-41927 GCA_963574415.1 Tarsius wallacei
CGATCCTTCCGCCTCAGCCTTCCAAGTAGCTGGAACTACAGGTGTGTGCTACCATGCCCCGCTGATTTATTTATTTATTTATTGTAGAGATGAGGTCTCACCAAGTTGCCCTGGTGGGTCTTGAACTCGCGGGTTCAGGCAATCCACTCACCTCAGCCTCCCAAGGCGCGGGATTACAGGCTGAGCCACCAAGCCCGGCTCATGGCTGTTTATTTCTATTTTATTATTTCAATATATGTAAGTCATATATAGGTAAAGCAGCATCATTTTCTTTATTCATTAATTTTTATTCATTAATTGTAACAAGAAAGTCATCCCTAATCATTTATTGTGCACCCACCATGTGCCTGGCATTATTCTAGAGTATGTGTATATAGTTAATTAAAGGAAGATTTTCACGAGAGAAGTGAATATATTTCACTGTATCCTCAAGAGGGAGGGGACATCTGTCAATCAAACCAACTTCAAGAAAATGGCAATTTAAAAGTTTTATTTTTTTAAAGCAAAGCCTGCCAACATAAATTTGACGCCCACAAAGAGTTAAGTTAACACAGTGGGTGTACTGACTGTTGCTTACCGAGGCTTAGAAAACTGGTTACTTACAACACAACCCTCCTCTCAAGGGTCCTGCAATAAAACCAGTCTTCATCCTGGGGCATGAGCTAAGCACTCATAACACCATAAAATAAACAGCCATGAACTAAAGACTATAAAATGATGAGAATATGTCTACATATGGGAAGGAATATTTACTGTGAATGAGCCCTTAGCACAGTCCTGAGCTTTCTGGCAATAAAGTCAGAAGAGAAACAGTGAGTTTTCTAATTTTGATAATCGGAAAAGTGAAAGCATATTGTTTTTCAAAAAACAAAAACTTTACTCAGTCAATTCTAAAAGAACTGCATGCTTGCCTTGTTCACATGCTTTTAAGAATTGATTTTCATGATTTAAAACAATTATTTTATTTGTCTAAAATCCTCTCTCATGTGCCTCTATTAATTATACCATTAAAAATAGCATTTATGCTATACATAAACGAAGACAATAGTTTATTCCTTCTAATAGCTGAATAAGCCACCTACCAAGCTATCAAGATTAATTAGTTGACATTAATAGAACCAGTGTTTCACAGAGCTCCAAAAATGTGGATTCTCTGTAGGATAGTTTCTGCTTTCAATGTCAGAAAAAGAAAATTAAATTACAGCTTTCTGGAACTGCTTGATTGGCATTACTTGATGAAAGTGAAAGAAAGAGAGAGGCTTTAACAGGTTTCTGAAATATCAAGTGCTGTGGAAATTTTTGAGGCTGAAAGTATTTGCCATTAGAATGCAAATGAACATCTATATTTTCTCAATACTTTTATTAAAACATTTTTATTAGATGTATGCACATTTATGCCCCTATCCGCTTATTTTTAAGTTGGTAGGTGACTTTCTGGAAACAAACAAAAAAAACTTCATAGATTGGAAATGAGACTTGCTAATTTTAGATTTACTGTGGAAAAAATACAGGCTATTTTTGGACCTTTATATTTTGCAAACCTACTGAAATACTTTACAAGAAATATAGAAAAATAGCATTTTTTCCCCCTTAGATGGGGCCGAATTGGTTCTCGGGGATAAGAATTTGACTAGATATTTTCCCCTGGCTTTAGTCTTCAATATAATTTAATAATATGATAATATCCTGAGAATATTGGACTGAAAAATTTTAGAAATAGATTTTGGTCTTGAGTAAGAGCTCATTCCATTTGTAGGAAATTAATACTTTCAAGAAAATAAAAGTTGGTTGAGAAATTGCAGTATTCATAAGGGCAGTGCAATTTCTCTGGAAACAAAATGTCATGCTTAACAGAGATTGACCACACTCAGCTGCAGGGTGGAGAAGGGCAATGTACTGTGCCTTGAATATGTTAGAAAGGGACACTGTACGTTTCCATAGCATTTTTCAACCTGAGAATCCTAGGGAATCATGAATCAAAGCTCATAGCACCGCAAGATTTACTCGTCAAGGCCGGCGAGCAGGATTTTGCTAGAATAACAGTATCAATGGGAACATGAATAAAGTCTGAAAATAGAAGATAACAAATAAATAGAAAATAGGAGACACACACGAATGATGTACGTGTATATACATCTCCAAACAGAAGTATCTATGTATAGACAGATAGAAAAGGCACAAAATAATTAAATGTTTTATAATTGACATGGCTTGATTGTTAGCGTACAAAAGCCTATGGTAACATCTGGCACGGGCCAGTAGCTGAAGTCAGAGAGGAAAACGTTACATTTTGTCATTATGCCACTATTTGAAAAATGGAATGCACAAATTTTATGTGTTTGTGTATTTTCTTTGTTTTTGAAAATTGCACTCACTGTGTTTCGTCTTATTTTATTTTAGATACTGAAATATCTTGTGTTTGGTCTATTCTATGGTCTACATTTAAAATGTCTCTTTATGCAATTTAAAAACCGTCGACTTTTAGCAAAAACAGACTGTAGTATTTTAAACTTGTTGGTGTAGTGGAAATAAGATGGTTATGTTAAAGGCGGGGAGGGTGATTTTTCTCTGGTGTTCATTTGGAACACCTGAAAAATTGTGTCCTCTTTGTATGAACCTAGGAGGCATTGCTAGTACATGTGTGCATAAGTTCTAGTTGAGATAACAAAGGTTTGAACAAAATTTAAAATAAAAAAGATCTAACCGTAAATTTATTTCTTTGGAATGTGAAAAGAATGTTCATAATTTACTTTTAACAACAAAACGCTTTGTTCTTATTTCAAGATACAATTTCGAGAACTAATAGGAACATCACGAGGACTACAAAAATGGAACTGTGGGGGAAATTATCTAAAAATGAAATCTAAGAACTTATTGACAGAGATCATTGACAGAAGTGTTAGTGTGTATAGGCAAGAAGACTAGCTTTCATCATCATTGCTTGATTTTTTAGACTGTCTCTCTCTTAATTTATTCTCATTTCCAGGGAGCTAAAATATTGAACACTTACTTTGTGCAATGCTCCCTGCTAAGTAGTGTGGGTGATACCTGGTGAACAAGATTGAATTCCTGCTTTCAGGAAATAGCAGGGAAAATAATATGAGTCTAAACACAAACAACTGTTAGGCAAGATGAGATGAATTCAAGGCCAAAGTAAATAGAAAACTACCTGCTATGGACACAAAGAAAAAATTCACTTTTAAAGAGAGAGTTCCACATTGACAACTCTAAGCTTTTTGTGTAGGGTTAGAGGCATTAATTCTGTGGGAAGAGTAGGGATGGCCCAAGGACCTTTGTTTCCAAGATCCATTGCTATAACAAGGATACTATTTTTACCTTGATATTATGTTTATTGGGATGTCTTTATATTGCTGTTAAACATAAAGGAAAAGAGATAGCTAGCCTCTTACTTATCCTTTGGTGCTATCATGGAGTTAAGGGGAAAGTGGCATTGAGCAGGGCCTTGGTGAATATGCAGAATACCTGTGATTTTAAAAAGAACTTCTTGGAGAGGGACCAGCAACTGCAAAGGCACGCAGAGGTCGAAGAGTGCGAGTGATTCTTAGGGAAAGATGGAGTGAGGAAAATGGAAGGAAAGTGGGTAGAGAGGACGGAGTTGTCTTGGGAAAATGAGTTAAACTGTAGTCATTATGGAGGAACTTACATTTCGAGCTAGGAACCTTCTTGAAGCCATTTGAGAACCACTGGAGGTTTTGAAGAGTAGTGACATGTTCAGAACTATAATTCATTAGATAGGCTTGGTCAGTCCAGTCAAATTTTCTTCCTTGTTCTAGTTGTTGTCACTGACTCAAATTGAAAACATCACACTGGCAGAAAAAAATCATTTAGTCATTGGAGAGCATTGTTTCGGGTAGGACTGTTGACTTAGCACTCAAAGCTCATTGCTTTTAACTGGGCTACTTGGGTTTACTTAATATGACCTAATTTATATGAAAAAAACATGCTCACTGCCTGGTCTGTGGAGTATTCACATAATTATGCCAGGACTTGCACATCAGTATTTTCAGATTTGTTTTAAAATCTGCCATGTCATAATTAAAATCAGGACACAGTTATACTCTCAATGATTAAGAGAACTTTCTAAAGTGAGATTTTCAGCTTCATTGACTTCAAAGTAACGCATAGTACATGAACACTGCTAGCTATCTCCGGACTTATCCAGATTAAATACTTTCAGTGAAAGATTGAGCCATGATTCTTTCCTGTTGCTTTCTTACTGAAAGAACTAGGTTACATTTACCTTTCTACAGGGTGCTGTAAATAAACATTCAGGGATTTTGTAACTCAGGTGTCATTTAATTATTTTTAGTGGCATAAAGTTATATCCTTCCCTGAAAGGCCTTTGTTGAAATGAAAGTAACTTGAATTTACATATTGAATAGTCAACCAGTAAGCAACAGTGAAGTTTAATAAGGAAATGCAAGACAGCTTTAAAAGTTATTTTCTTCTAGTTGCCTCATTGCAAATAATGTGAAAACAATGCTCCTATTAGTCAATGAAAAGAAACAACAGAGCACCCAGCACCCTTGTCGAATCAGGGAGACTTGTAAGTCCTTTAGGGAATTCAAAAGCAATAGGATGTGTGTGATTCTTGCCCTTGGGGAATTTAATATCCGGAGAATACATTAATAATGATGCTCATAGCTACCATTTATCTAGTGTTTGCTACCCGCCTGACACTTTCTTAAATCCATAAAGCACTATGTGGATTAGTTTATTTAATCCTCACTGGAACTCCTTGAGGTAGGTAGGATTACTGTCTTTATTTGCCTGGTGAGGACTCAGAGCTAGTGAAGTGAAGGAACTGTCCAAGATTGAATTGGTAGAGTCAGGTTTGGCCCGGGGGATCTAATTCTGAGCCGGTGTTCCTATCCATTCCTGGACATTACCTCCAAGAATAATACATGTGACACAGACACAAACAGGTAGAAGCGGCACACAATTTAAGAAAAAAATTGTTTCCCAAAAGCCATTTATAAATGGGTTGTTTGGAGTGCCAAAACATTTTCTCACAGGAACTATGTGCTGTGTGGCAGTTAGTTTCTTGGGACTATCCTTGAAAAGCCTAACTATTCCACAATAAACCCCAGGAAAGTTTATGATTAAGAACATAAACTTTGGAATCAGACAACAGGAGGGTCAGTCAATCCCAGCACTGTCACTAGCTGCATGACCTTGAGCATGACTTTTTCTGAAATCAGGACCTCATCCATAAGGTCAGCAATGCTTAACAATAAGGTAAAGATCAAATAAAACAATACATATGAAGTGCTTAGTAACATGTTTGAAACATGGAAAGAGATACAGCCGATTAATCCTGGCTCCTGAGAACAGGAGACAAAGTTCCCCTGCTATTTTATTTCTTTATTAAAATTTAAAATATCTTTTCTTGCTTGTGTATTAAGTATCAGTACACGCTCAATGCAGGAAAAAATTAGTAATTTGTGTTAGCAGTGATAAGAACATTTAAATTGCCATTTAAACCTGACAACCAGAGATAATCACTTTTAATACGCTGATGATTTTTCTTCCAGTTATTGTTTTTTGCTTTTTATAAAACATGAGATTATTTTGTCCAATATTATTTTGCGGTCATGCTTTTAAAACCTAAATACATATCATGAACATTCCCCATTTCATTAAATATTCTTTTATAGACTCGTTTTTTTCTGATAGTGTAGTAATCCTTGGTATGTAAATGTACTTAACTATTCCTTATTATCGGGCTTTCAAATGTTTACATATATTTTGCTATAATGAATATTGCTGCAATAATCTTAGATTAAAAAAAGGTGCACGTTTGAAATTACTTTTAGTCTAAGTTATTAGAAGTGGAAGCAGGTGACCAAATGGCATTCACATTTTAAGTGCTTTTGATAGTTTCTGCCAAATTACCTTTCATAACTGTTGGGTCAGTTTTTCTCTCTGCTGATAATTTGTGAGAGTATTGAATACTCATCAACACTAGGCAGTTTGATAGTTGCCAACCTGATAGGTGAAATAGTATCTATCACTTTAATTTTAGCTTATTATTAATGATGTCGGAAATTTTTTTCATCGCTTTATTGTCTGTAATTTTTTTGATGATTAATATACTTAATTTTCTTTTGAGGTAGTTGTCTTTTTATTATTGAATTAAAAGAGTTTATTTTAGTCAAGGCACTTAATGCTTGTCTCATACATTATAAAAATACAAATATACTTATTTCAGTTTGCCACTTAAAAATTTTATTTATGTACTTTTTGATATGTAAATACAGACACTTTACTAAGTCGATCAGTTTTTAATATTTATCCCACTTAAAAACACTTTATTCAGTCTAGAATTTACTTTGATTTTTTTAATGCAATAGTGATTGTTAGTCCATTAATTTCACAAAACATCAACTGCGTCCCTACAGTGTACCAGATATCATGCTTTTATCTGGGGGAATCATTGGTATATGATGCAGGCAGGATTTCTGCTCTCAGAAAGCATCTGACTTAGATGTCTGTTTCATTACTTACCAAATCCACGTGTAGAATTGGACTTTCTATTTGATTCCACTTGTTTCTCTATAACTCTATCAGCTTCTGTTTTAATTATTATGATTTTCAAATACTACGTTTTCATAAATATTAAGGCAAAGGCTAACTTTAATCCTGTTTTTTTCTTGATTTGTCTCTTTCATTTTTAAAAATTATTTTTTAATTTTGATATATATAAACATTTGCCACGTTAACCATTTTTACATGTATGATTCAGTGGCATTAATTGTATTCACAATACTGTTCAACCATCGCCACTAACTATTTCTAAAATTTTTCGTCACCCCAAAGAGTCGCCCTGGTAACCTATTTTCTGTCTCTTGAATTTGCCTGCTTTAGAGATTTCATATAAATGGAATCATACAATGTTTGTCCTTTTGTGTCTGGCTTATTTCACTTAGCATAATGATTCCAAGGTTCATCCATGTGGTAGCATGTATCATAACTCTGTGCATTTTTATGGCTGAATAATATTCCTTTGTATATATGCACCACATTTGGTCTGTCCATTTCTCTGTTGATGGCATTCCTTGTATTTATACTTCTGGAAGAACTTTAGAACCATTTTGTTAAAACTCTTCCAGATACCCTAGTTTCTTCTTCTTCTTTTTCTTTTTTTTTTTGAGTTGAAGTCTCACTGTCGCCCAGACTGGAGTGCAGTGGCCGCTCCCGGCCACCGCAGCCTCGACCTGCTGGGCTCCGGCGATGCTTCCGCCTCAGCCTTCCTAGTAGCTGGAACTACAGGCGCGCACTACCACACCCGGCTCATTTTTTGATTTATTGTAGAGATGAGGTCTCGCCAAGTTGCCCAGGCGGGTCTTGAACCCGCGGGCTCAGGCAATCCATTCACCTTGGCCTCCCAAAGCTCGGGATTACAGGCTGAGCCACCGAGTCCGGCCTGTTTTCTTCTTAATGTCCTCACGTGTTCCTTTCTAACTTACATTTTATTCATGCTTCTTCCCCAGGTTGCTGTACTCAGTATCTTCCTCCTTGCTTAAGCTCAGCATTGTACCTGATCCCTGAACTCCTCTCAAGCTCACACATGCTTGAAAATTATCTACTTCTACCTCCATTCTCCTAATAAAAAGTGTAATTCCCTCGGTGCAATTGATCTCACAGAATTATTGGAGGAAAACAATCGAACTAATTGTCCCTAAGTTATGACTTGTGAAATGCCTCTTAGCCCTCTTGGTGGAATGTATATTTTCAGAAAAGGATGTTTGTGAACTTAAATGATTGGCTATTTTGTAGAATTCCAATAGTACAACAAAGTATCTTTTAAAATTCTGTAGTCTTTCCAGGGTACCCCATTTTTTAATTGAAGGCCATCTTCTTGCACTGGTTGCCTGTATAAGCTACCTTAAGGCATTCTGAGTTTTTTTCTTTTTCTTTTCAGATATTTTATCTATTTTAGCTGATGGACTACTGATTTTTTTGTCCTTTTGGAATCTCTACCATAGTAATGACAGTGACCCCAGTGATGGTGGAAGGATGAGGTGGTTTGTATGTGGGATTGGCAGTGGGGAGCTGAAAATCAGGTACTATTTAAAAATGGCGTCTTCCTGTAAATGACCTGCTAAGTTGTATATTGTCATCCACAGGTCAGGGATGGAAAAGAGAGATGAGAGGCTGGTGTGGTATGAGATGGCTTCATGGCTATTCCAAGAGTAAATTATTTTGAAAAATTTCTTTTGTCCCTTTCAATGGTAAAGATAACCTTCCAGAAGAAAGAAGCTGTTGAATCGGTGTTTGTTTCTTCACTTTATAGTGTGGAAAGAGCGTTGGCTTTGAAATCATGCAGACCCCAGTTAAATCCAAAGCTCTGTCCCTTAGTAGCCTATGTTATCTGAGCCATATTAATTTTTCTTTCCAAGTCTTAGTTTCCGCAACTGAAAAACACACCTCGCTGAGTTGTTTTAAAGATCAAATAGGTTAAACATATATACTTCCAGAAGTATATAGTTCATTGTATGTACACAGTGAAGGTTAATTTCCTTTTCCTTCCTTTCCAAAATGACAACAAAATTAGTCTACACAAAGGAAAAAGTCGTAGCACTGAATGTTCACCCTGCCTGGATTAATGGCTGAATAAAGGTAATGTCTTAATTTTTTATAATACCTCGACTTTCCTATGTGTAGCTTTCATTTTATGCTTTGCTAAATTATGGTGCTTGCACAGCGCCTTGAACTTTTCTAGTACAAAGGACACCGTAAGCAGGATGGGATTAACATTATCCCTGGTCTATAAAGTATGGTACCTGAATTCTTAGTGATTGACAGGACACATGTTTATACAGTTGACATTGCCCAGGGACACATTCTTGCCTGAGTCCTGCAGCAGTGTTTTGCCACCTGTAACTGTGTTGAATAAAACTGGTCCCATCTATCATTTCTATAGCTTTTCCTCATAGAAACAGTCTTGATAAGGATAAAAAAATCCAGTACATCATAGTATCAACAATCCTTTCCTCTTCAAAGGCATCTTTCAGACAAGGCTCTAATAGCCCCTTACAAACATTAATTATATAAATCTTGCACACTATTGCTTTGTGGGAGGCAAAGTGTTGAGTAAAAATGATCATCTGAGCAGAGGCTGACTGTGTGGGGGTAGCATGGAAGTGTGAAAAGTAGGGAGTGAGTGCTCAGCATGTACTCATTGCTGATATAATGCGAGCTGTGTAGCTGGCTGGTCCTGCGGACACTCCTGTGCTAGGTTTTCTTTTCTTTTCTTTTCTTTTTTTTGAGCTGGAGTCTCACTCTGTCGCCCAGCCTGGAGTGCAGTGGCACGCTGCTCACGGCCACTGCAGCCTCGACCTGCTGGGCTCCGGCGATCCTTCTACCTCAGCCTTCCAAGTAGCTGGAACTACAGGCGTGCGCTCCCACGCCAGGCTAATTTTTTGTTTATTGTAGAGACGAGGTAATGTCAAGTGGCCTGGGCTGGTCTCGAACCTTCAGGCTCAGACAATCCACTCACCTCGGCCTCCCAAAGTGCTGGGATGACAGGCTGAGCCATCGAGCCCGGCCTCGGTTTCCTACGCGTGCAGAAAATGCATGCTGTTCTTTGTAGAGAGGCATTTGTGAGTGATATGAGCTACTTGAATACTAAGATATTAATTTTTATGGTTAATTCTGCATACTCACTGGCACCCTGAGGTCTGGGGTTGAGTTGCTCCGGATCATAGAATGAAAAAACAACCCCGAATTGAGCTCACTCTGAGTACTGTGTTAAATGGTGGATAGAATTTGGGGGCCTCTCATCAGAGTATGTCCTACCACTGGAAACTGGCAGAGAATTGAGTCTCAGCGTTTGTAGCAGTAGTGCAGAAGATTTATATGACACTGCTGATATTATCTGGATCATATGCAATATATATGTGTGTACATCTATGTTTTTTATTTTGTTTTATTTTGATCTGGGGCCCTTGCATTACTAGAGAATCAGAAAGATAGTAACACATGTTTTTGCAAAAAAACCTGTAACTACTAAAAGATAACTTACACACATATTACTTTTTTAAAATCCTTAATCGGTAGAACGTGGTGGCTCAAGCCTGTAATCCCAGCACTTTGGGACGCCGAGGCGAGAGGATTGCCGGAGCCTGTGGGCTTGAGATCAGCTTGGGCAACATGGTGAGACCTCGTCTCTACAATAAATTTTAAAAAATTAGCCGGGTGTGGTAGCGCGCGCCTGTAGTTCTGGCTATTGGAAGGCTGAGATGGAAGGATTGCTGGAGCCCAGCAGGTCAACGCTGGGGTGGTCGTGAGTGTGCTACTGCACTCCACCCTGGATGATGGAGTGAGACTCCAACCCAAAAAAAAAAAAATCCTTAAACATGCTTTTTAGACTGTCAGAAATAGTATATCTTTATTTATATCACAAGGATATGGAATACATCAATAAAAGTAAACTATTTTTAATGTTTCAGCCCTGGTTATTTTTTACCTTTTTAGGATTTCTTATGACTTATGTGTCTTTGTTAATCTTTAAAATGGGAAAAAAGCTAATTGTTTTGTTGTTTGATTGCATTTTTAAAACGTATAGTTAGTATAAAAAATAATAAGAAGGCTGAGACTGGAGGATTGCTTGAGTCCAGAAGTTCAAGGCTGTAGTAAGCCATGATGACATGTGTGAATAGCCTCTGTGCCACAGCTTAAGCAAGAACTTAGCACAGTACCTGGTATATGTAAGCGCTCAATTAATATTTGCTAAATGAATCAGAATTACTACCATGAGCCATTTTCCTAGGTTGAAATTCTTGCTAATTTGATTCCTTGATGTGTTTCTCATGGATTGTTTCTGCTTTATAAAAATTTTGCATAATTCAGAATGGAAAGATTCTCTCTTTTTTTTTTTTTTGGCAAAGGTCTTATTTCATGGTTATACTTGCCCAGAAAAAATAGGAGCTTCTGTGACAGTAGGAATGACCTGTAGTGGATATTACTTATCTTCCCAATATCTATGAACTCTTTTCCCTCTTTCCTTGCAGTATTCAAATTTTCCTTTGGAAAGCCATCCCTCCCACTGTGTGGGAGCTATCAGTTTGGGTGAGATTGAGCTGACTTTGGTCCAGGGTGGATGCTGTATTGACATAGCCCAGCCACTAAGAACTTTCCTCTCTGCTTGCTCTGTAGGCTTGTGTATGTATGGATGGCAGTTCCCAGGCCACTAGAATGGTTCAGGGGAGTTTCAGTCAGTGAGAGGGTTAAGAAATGTGAGTGAGAACATATGAAACCCATCTTCCTGGGAGACTCATTTTGGAACCACGAGAGAAGCCTGAGGGCGACATGAAGTGCGAAAACCTAGAAAATTGCAGAAAAATAGTCTGTCCTAGGCTGGGCTGCACCTTCAACCAGTCTTACCTCTGAACTTTGTTGTTATATGAGCTACTAGTTCCCTTTTGTTTTGGTAAGGGACGAAAAACTGATGCTTGGTCTAATCCTAATATTATTATTTTATATATAAGTGTTAAAATACTAGATTCTCCATTTTTTTTTTTTTTTTTTTGAGTAGGGGACTCACTCTGTCACCCAGGCTGGAATGCAGAGACCTGCTCATCGATGGCCACCACAGCCTAGATCTGCTGGGCTCAGGCAAACCTTCTGACTCAGCATCCAAAGCAGCTGAGACTACGGATGCCGTGCCACCACTCCCAGCTAATTTTTTGATTTATCATAGAGACAAGGTCTCACCTAGTTGCCCAGCTGGTCTCGAACCCATGGGTTCAGGCCTCTTATCTCTGCCTCCCAAAGTGCTGGGATTACAGGCATGAACCACCGCGCCTGGCTCACAAAATATTTTGATTAAGTTTTTGCTTTTAGAAGGAGGTACAATTAATTCCCAAAGCACAGAAGCCTTGGACTTCAAGGCAAAGGTACATTTATGTATTTTAGATAACAAAACCACTAGAAACACAGGCAAAATTTATGGAAAACTTATAAATGTTGTCCATTTTTTTCCCACAAGTATCCAAGACATTATGAATTTTGCACAACACAATCAATTCATCCGTGTTTTCACACACCTGGTATTTATCACTGCTACCTGTAGGCTCTGTTAGGAAAAAAACTCTATTACAATGGGACTCAGAAAAAAAAAATCGTATTAACAGAAGTCCACTTAGGTAACCTCTGGTGAATGGGAATTTTTTTCATGCTAACAAGTCTCTTGCTTTGCATTCTGCCTTGGTTTCCACCATTGTTCATTCTGAAACCTCCCAAAGTCAAACTTTCCATGAAGAGTCATCCAAAACTGAGAATACATTTGGAATTCTGCTTCTCATGACCTAGTTGTGTCGCAAGAGGGATCAAAGGGGTTTTGTTCTGTTTCTATAATCAGCTATTTCTTTGAGAGGGCAGATTCATAAGAGTTTGAATTATGCTTAGAAATGCATACAGGGCAAGCAGCTACATGGCATTTTAATTACCTCCCTCCCTTCCAATGAAAAACAACACCAGGCACAAACAGATGTCCAAGGTTAAATTCGGTTTCATTCTTTTAACATAATAAATAATTTGATAGTCTCTTTTCTTCACAGTTTTTTTTTTCCTTTCCTTTATTCTGATCTTTAGTTGGTTTTCTTCCCTAGCCTTTGCTTGTATTTCCTAAGTACTACCTTTTGCTAATGGTAAGATAATTTCTACTTGACAAATTCCTCTCCCTGCTAGACTCTATGACATAATATTAATACTCACAGAATGGACAGATGGCTGCCTTTGGAATTAACCAATTATAGTAGTACCTTGCTTAATCTGAATTGACTAATTAAAATCCTCAATTAACAGGTATTGATAATTCAACATATGCGACCTCTGTGATGACCTCATGATATAGTGAGTTTGCACATGGGTATTTATAAATTCTTTCCCTGCTCTTTGTCATGAGAAGAGAAACAAAAGGCAAGAAAGACGTGCATAAAGATTTCTTAGAACTCTTTAAAATCACAAAACCTAATATATAGGGTTTGCTCTAGGGTTTGTATACATTTAACCTAAGTTCCCATATTTCCAACATATACATGTGGAATCTTGTTTTTTATAGTCATCATTGAAGTTTGGATTAATCACTAGTACCTTGAGATTTTTATTTTTCAATTTAATTTGATGAACATTTATTGACCCTACAAAATTTTCAAAATATCATGCTAACTCTCAAGGCATTGAAAAAAATGAATTTTCAAGTTACTATTGCTGCCTAGCAAATCACCCCAAAACTGATGGCTTAAAATGATGATGGTCATTTTATAATAATCACAAATTCATTGGGACAGGAATTCTGAAAAGGTTCCAATGGGTAGTTATGGCTTGGGATTGTACTCATATGGTTGTACTCTGATGATGGGGGTTGGAGCTGGAATGGCAAGGTTCTTGAGGAGCTGAGGATTCTGGCTTCCTTTGTGCAGCTGCAGGGTCTCCGTGTGGTCTCTCTGAATAGTCTACCTTGGGCCTCCTCACAGCATGGCGGCTTCAGGGCATTCAGACTGCTTACCTGCAGCTCAGAGCAAGTGTTCGGGCGAACAATGTAGAAACTATAGGAGCCTTGCCCTTGACCTTTATGGGCCTTGAAAGTCAGGCTGTGTCACTGCAGCTGTGTTCTGTTCATTACATTGAGTCGCCAGTCCCTCTCAATTCAAGAGGAGGGGAATTAGACTGCATATTCGTTGAGGGAGTGGTAAGGGTCTAGAAAATCACATGGGACTAGAAATGTGATCATCGTTGGAAAATACAGTTTGCTACGATGAGTGAGATAGAACATCTTATCCAAAGAGGCTCACGATCTAGTGGATAAAGCCATGATCCACAAACTTCATCGAGATACCTTAAGTCTCTGTGGTGAACTCATAGCATAGCTGGGGTTAGTTTACATTTTTTAGGGGAACAAAGTGACATCTGTCAGACAACATATAAATCACTTCTGCTAAGTTGTTTGGGCATACTTAATAAACTGCTATGCATTTCTTTTGTTTCAGCTATGCCGTGAAAAAAATTGCAGAGACACTAAAAAACTATAGGAACAGAGAAAATTTGGGAAACTCTGAGATAAAACCAAGATAAAGAATTTCAACTACAGTTCTAGCAGGCCCATGACTAACATTTGTAGGGTTTAGGACATGAGTGCATGTGGAGCCACTAGCCTGATCCCTCCTCTTCCCACTACAACTCTTACCTTTGTGGGGTCACATATACACTCATACGATCACTCCAGCTTTCATGCCCAAGCTCTGTACCCTTTCCCCAAAGCTTCTCCTTTGCCCTAGAAGTAAGTACACTTGAGGCAAATATGCCCTCTGGAGAAGGATCAGGAAAAGAGGTCCACGTGGAAGCAGACTCAGTATGGATCCAAACAAGGAGTTCTGAAGTTCCAGGTACCCAGAATGGGATTTAGGAAAAGAGACCAGGGCTCTGGATAGGCATGTTCCCTTGACCTGGCAAACTCTCAGCTCATTTGAAGAGATGTGAGCGGAGGGCCTTTTAAAAAATCCTGAGATACAGGAACCTAGGCAAGGCCTGGTCTAAGGGTAGTACTGAGACATACTGGCATAGAGCTCAGCTGATGACAGATTCTCAATACGTATCTGATGAATAAATTAATCTAGGGAAGATTCTGATAAATTTGATGACACAGGTAAATACTGGCTGTTGTGGAAACTGAAAAACGAACCATGAATTCTGACTAGGTATCTTGGGCAGGTTTCTGTGTATGTTACATTCAAGGATGAGAGGGAGAGGAAGGGTAGGAAGTCAGTAAACTGCAGGAATTAATGAAGCTGCTAGAGACAAGTGCCAAAACAACACTAAAAGTATGCTTGCCATCAGGGCAAATCTGTCTTTAATGGCTTCCTAACGCTTACAGAACCTGTAAGGTCATCTTTCAAAAAACAGATACAAAATCAGGTACAAAAAAATTCACACAAATTTTAAAAACCTCACAAAACCACAACTTAAAAAAAAAGAACTAGAAAAATCAACTATTAAGTTAATTAACTACCTATCTATACTATTTTTAATATTGTTTTTGGCTGTATACTCTTAGATTGTCTCTTTGCTAAATAGCAATTTTATATTCTGGAGAGAGAATAGAAAGATAATTATTTACTCTAGTGTCATGGAATTTTTTTTTTTTTTGAGTTGGAGTCTCACTCTGTCGCCCAGGCTGGAGTGCAGTGGCACCCTCCCGGCCACCACAACCTCGACCTACTGGGCTCCGGTGATCCTTCTGCCTTGGCCTTCCAAGTTGCCGGAACTACAGGCATGTGCTACCATGCCCAGCTAATTTATTTATTTATTTATTTATTGTAGAGACGAGGTCTCGCCAAGTTGCCCAGGTGGGTCTTGAACCTGCAGGCTCAGGCAATCCACTCACCTTGGCCTCCCAAAGTGCTGGGATGACAGGCTGAGCCACTGAGCCCGGCCTCATTGAATATTTTCAAAAATTTGATAGTTCACTAGTTTTAATATTACTAGTTTCACTGGTAATACGAGAAATTTTATGACCATTGTCAAACTGGGAAAACCTCTTATTATGTTGTTAGATTATGATAGGTCTGCTTTCTACTTTTAATATAGTTACAGGTTTGTTGCCTTCAAACCTAGCCATTCTGACACTTTCTATTTCACACAATTACCATAAAAATATGAGAAATACAGAGATTTTATAATTGTATCTACTGCATCATCAAATGCATTCCTGACAGGAGAAACTATATGTATCTGTTTTGGTTAGATCTTGATGTGAACCAAATTCTCTGTTAAAATTTTACACACTTGATGGTTGGAATCATTTTCTACAGATTATTTGTTCCTACCCTGGGATTGCTGACTTTCATGGTCGTATCCATAAGATTATAAATATTTGACACTATGCCAAAATCATATGTATCACCAGCATAACCACCTCTTAGTCATATCCTCAAAAGGCACATAGGTACCCAGTGCCACCCGGTGTAAGTAAGAGGAAGCCGGAGTGGAAAGAGAGAGTGGCCTTAATCCATTGCAGTTAAAAATTATTATTTTTACAAATTTTACCAAAATCACGTGTCCACATGAACCCTTTGCTTTGGAAAGGGCACATGCAAATTAGGCCCTTGAAGCTTCAAGGGTTTTTTTGTTTTTTGTTTTTTGAGTTGGAGTCTCATTCTGTCACCCTGGCTGGAATGCTTTGGCATGCTCATGGCCACTGCAGCCTTGACCTGCTGAGCTCAGGTGGTCCCTCTGCCTCAGCCTTCCAAGTAGCTGGAACTACATGCACGCACCACCACACCTGGCTAATTTTTTATTTACTGTAGAGATGAGAACCCGTGGGCTCAGGCAATCCTCTCACCTCGGCCTTCCAAAGTGCTGGGGTTATAGGCATGAGCCACAGCACTCGGCTTGAGGCTTCAGTTTTATTCTCTTATACCCACCTATGCTCACCAGCAGAGAAGTAGCCCAGACTGAGAAAGCATGTTTGGTAACAGAAGGAACCTTGGCCTGGAATTGAGCCTGGAACTTTCGTCTTAGTTTTCCCAGGCTCTGTTCATGTGGGCCACCCTCTGAGATTTTTTTCTATTATTTGTCTGGGATTTTAAAATGATTCATCAAGTGTTAGCTTTTCCTCATCTGTGAAAGGAAGTGGGAAAAACGAAATTCTTTGCAACTCCACCTGTAAGATAAGTAATATTAAGTGAGGCAAATTAGGTACATTTTAATCCATATTGTTTCCATCAGTCAATTCTACCATTTTCATACCTCACACTAATGTCATCATATAAGCAATAAGCAAGAACTTACAGTTTAACTATACCATAGACAGTTGTACCACCACAAGAAAATGAGAAGGGCAAACAAAAAATTTATGCTGAGTGCTATCACTGAAAGTATACTGGAACATCTTTTCCAGTTTTTTTTTTAAAAAGTATTTCCGAAACAATTTGCAGAAGTCACACAAGCTTTGTGTTAAAACAATCCAAATGCAGAAATTTACATAGCAAAATATAAAAGTCTTGTCTCCAACTTGCACTCCTGGGGGAATTACTGCTAACAGTTTAGACAAGTGTGTAGCCTTCCAGAGCCATTCTATGCACACACAATGGCAGGATGACATTTTAAAATATTAACTGAGGTTATCTTTTCCCTCTGTATTTCCTAATGGTCCTGGCCTTTCACCCATTCCGTCAGTTAGCACATTCTGCATTCATTGCCTCAGAAAAAAGATGACCCAACTGAATGCATTTAAAAAAAGGAGCCAACAACTTTTCAGCATCAAATTTTTGAATTTCTAGCTCCTATGGGAATAGAAAAAAGGCACAGGGAATAAAAGGTGATTTGAAAGAATGCATGATAAGTCATAAGAAGTCTTAGAGCTTTCAAGATTAGATTTAAAAGATTTCAATTCTTAGGAAGCGAGAAAAAGAGTCAGAGAGGAAAAAGTCCCTCTGGCAGCTTATGCTGCTTCTCTCTGAAAACTAGAAAAAGGCCCCAATTCGGTGGCTGAATTACATAATAAGGTGCCTTGTTAAATGGATCTTTCCCAGGGATAGTGGCTTAGACAGCTGACAACCTTTTTGTGAAGAGAAAGTTCCCTCCTTCTTCCAGCAGCCTTGGTCCCATACCAAGGCTCTTGACCTTTTAGATTCTAGCTCTCATCATGTCCAAGCAAGTACTTTTATACAGTGTTCAAACCACATAACCATAGGAGGCACACTTCCTTGTGCAGTGCTCAACTTAGGTGAACTCGGTGGTGGAGAGACAGAACTCAAACATGCTTAGAGAATCTGAAAGTAGAGAAATTGTGCCTGCTTTCCCGGTAGACCTTCAGGCAGGAGTGCTGATAAGGGTCCAGGAAAAGAAGACATGCTAGTGGGATGTGTCTAGATCCACTGGACCTTAGATAGTGTCTCAGAATTTCCCACAGCTCAGCATGAATGGACTAACTCTTGGGAATGGCATGGAAGAAGCTGAGCGAGCCAGACCTGGGAAGAGAAGAATACAGTAATGACTTGCATGATTCTAAGATGGTGAACAGACAGGGTGAGAATGGATCTTGGGATACCAGCACTGACAGATAACAAAATCAAGGACAAGATGTCTCCTTTCCCCCATCTTGGCCCTATAGAAGCCCTCCTGGGACGCAAAGACAACAACAGGAATTACATTTGTATCACCATGGAAAAATAGGGTTTAAAACAGAAAATAAGTTCATTATTTTAACAAGGTCACATTTCATGCGCATCTCAGTTTGTAAACTGAAATTCATACTGCATTAGCCTTGTAATGCTAATAAAATTGTGTGCACACTTGACAATATACCTTGGACGGTCTTCATAATACCATATACAAACTTACTTCCTTTAAAAATTCCATCATAATATGCCACAATATTGCATTCATCTACTCATTATATAGCTGGAAGTTTAAGTTGTATCAGTGTTTCAATCTTAAGAATGTTGCATAATTTCGGGCAACCCCTTTGGGTCCCCTCCCATTTGTGGGAGCTTTTCTGTCCTCTCAATAAGTCCTGTTTTTTTTTTTTTTAAAGAATGTTGTATAATATTAAGAATGAGTAATAAGTATCATTTTACATAAACCAACTGTTATTAGCACAGCCTCTTTGAACAATCTTTTGGTGTTCCTCGATGTCCAGTATTGAGAGGATAACTTTCCAGTTGGAAACACACACACACACACACACACACACACACACACACACACTCCAATGTGAGATTGTGTGCTAAAATCACCTTTCAATCTTTTCACGCTAACATTTTAATAAAATGAAGTGTCATGAAATATCATGGGGCAGATTTATATTCTAAACAAATAAAGTGGAGGCAGTCTGAATGGGTGAAGTGGGGAGACCAGGAGCCCTGCTGCTCTGGTCCGGTCTCTCCCCACCGAGGGCCTCTCCTTTCCCCTGCCTCTGCCTCTGAGTCAGTTCCAAGGCACAGGGCTGGAGGCTGCAACCCTCCTCATGCACACTGGCCAGGAATACCACAGGCAAGATTTAGGATGCTGGTCTGGCAAAGGCAGCTAGCTTAGGTGTGCTTCATGGCTTTTTGACTCACGCTTCTGATTTAATACCAACAGGGGTAAGGTTAGTTGTGCTCTCCTTTGTCTTTCCATGATACATAGTATATAATTCAATTATAGCACTTACCACATTGTTCTTTTCCGAAAATACTGTTTCAGAAGAAGAACACTTCCTTATTTAGCTTTGAAATCTACAAAACTTACCCGTAAAACTTGGCAAGTGCGAGTTTTTCCATTAGGCCATCTGAATGAATTCATGAATCACACACATTTGCACAACTTAAATATAGTGAGCACAAACTCATCTTTCAGTGCGTAGATTTTCAAAAATTCCAAATGTATGTCTCTTGGTCTCCTTTTGCTTTCTTTAAACCAACTATATGGGTCTCTGAGTGTTTCAGCTCTAGAATGGCCAGTTTGCTTTTTATAATTCATAGTAGAGGGTTGGAATTGACCCAAATGTCCCACTTCATATTTTTGTAGCCACGCTTGGTGGATGATGTAATAAAAGCAGCATGTGTAACTCTAACAACTATAAACTAGAACAACTGCTATTGTATATGAAGATGGACTTGGGAAACGTTGAACATCAATGAAAATATGTTTGTTTTTACTTCTGTGTTAGGAGAATAAAAAAGCTGCCCACTCCATCCAAACTCTCAATTTTGCTACCAGGATGAGTGGGAGGAAGTCCCCACAGAATGAAACACAGTACAAAGCAGAGGGGAGAACATTTGATAACTGCCCATTAAATGATGGGAAGACTCGACCTCATGAGGATAATACAGTTTTTTCCTTTTAAGTTTTTGTGTTCATATCATTTCAGTTTCCTATATTCTCAAGAAGATAAAAATGGAAAGTTGCAGACACGATGCCACTTACCTCTAAATATTTCAAATACATATCCTAAAATCAAGGACCTTCTTTTCTATAACAAAGTGTTATGCAAATTATCAAAATCAGAAAATTAACATTGACACATAACTATCACCTAATATACAGACAGATTTTTCAACTTTTCCCCACCGTTCCCTTTATAGAAAACAAACAAACAAACAGATAAACACTACCACCAATTAATAAGCTTCCAGATCACACATTGCATCCAGTTTAGTCTCCTTTAACCTGGAATACCTCCTCAATCTTTCTTTGTATTTTACGGTACTGAGTTTTGAAAGTTTGCAGCCAGCTCAGCTCTATTGTAGGATGTTCTTCAGTTTGTGTTTATCTGATGTTTCCTCATGATCACACTCAGGTTACACTTTTTTGTTGGCAGGAGTTCCACAGGAGTGCTGCAGTGCCCTTCTCATTGTACCATATCAGAAGACGTGTGATGTCGACATGTACTATCACTGATGATGTTTGATCATGTGGTTAAGGTGGTGTCTTGCCAGGATTTTCCACTGAACAATCATTATTATTTTTCTATTGTAATTAATAAGTATTTAGAGACAGAAACTTTGAGACTATGTGTATGTCCTCTTACTCATAAAATTTGCACATGCTAATTTAGCATGCATTAATGATTCTTGCCTGAACCAATTATTTTGACCATGGTTGCTACACGATGGCTTTCTAAATCCATCATTGTTTTCATGTTTATTAGTTTGTTTGGTACTGTAAGGAAAAGTTATCTCTTCTTTTGGATATATGCATTGTATATAAAACATACATATATGTATGTATGTGTGTATGTGTATCATTATGATCTAATGGATTCTTATTTTATTCAACGGGTTATAATCAGTTACTGTCATTATTATTTTGATGCTCAAATTTCCAAGATTTGACGAGTGGGAAGCCCTGTAAGTTAGCTTCTTTGCCTTTTGATATGACCCCATCTTTCAGTGAGCACTTTCTGACTTTCTGGCACAAATAGATATTCCAGATCAAATTGTTCTTTCCTTAACTTACCCTGGACATATGTTTTTTAAAGTGGAGAATGGGTGGCCTTGCTTCTAGGCTTTCTCTGCAGACAGAGCTGGGAAACAGAATTTCATAACACGCACACACACACACACACACACACACACACACACAAATGTATAATCTTAAGTTTACATCATACCTCCAATGTCTATTCAAAGCCACAAAGATCAAGGATCTCCTTTCCTGACTTGTAATTCTCCTTTGTTTCTTTTAAATTTTTCTTTTCTTTTAGAATCATGAAGTGCATGTAAAGATTTGTTACACAGGTATATTGCATGGAGGCGAGGTTTGGGCTTCTGATGAGCTCATCCCACCTTTTTGTTGGTGAGCAGGGTACCTGATGGATGGCTTTGGGTCCCTTATTCCCCCTCCCTCTTTCCCCCTGTAGCAATGCCCAGTGTCTGTTGTTCCCATCTTTGTGATCTTCTGTATCCAGTGTTCAGTAACCACTTATGAATGAGAATACGTGGTACTCAATTTTCTGTTTCTATGATAATTTGCTTAAATGATGGCCTCCAGTTGCATCTATGCTGTTGCAAATGTCATGATTTTGTTCTTTTTATGACTGTGTAGTATTCCATACTACATAAAGAAAATGGACCAGATTTTCTTTATCCAGTCTGCCATTGATGGGCCCCTGAATTGGTTCCATGTTTTTTGCTCTTGTGAATACTGCTGTGATAACCATGTGAGCATAGGTGTCTTTTTTGTTGGAACAATTGATGCTCCTTTGTGTATGTACCCCAAAGGGAGTTGCTGGGTTGAATGGTAGATCCATTTTTAGTTCTTTGAGAAATCTCCAAACTGTTTTCCACAGGGGTTGAACTAACTTACATTCTCACCAACAGTGTACAAGTGCTCCCATTTCTCTGCACCAACATCTGTTGCTTTTTGATTTTTTAACAATAGCCATCATGACTAGTGTGAGATGGAATCTCATTGTAGCTTTGAGTTGCGTTTCTCTGATGACTGGTGATGTTGAGCACCTTTTCACACTTCTATTTAACATAGCACTGCAAGTCTTTGCCGGATAAATAAGTCAAGAGAAAGAAATTAGAGGTATCCAAGTAGAAAAAGAGGAAGCTAAAATTATCTCTCTTTACAGATGATGTAATTTTGTACCTAGAAAACCAAAAATACCCCACCAAAACCTCCTAGCACTGATAAACAACTTTGGTAAAGTCTTGGAATATAAAACCAGTGCTCAAAAATCAGTTGCATTTCTATACACCTACAATGAGCAGGCCGGCCGAGAACTAAATAAAAAACACAATTCCATTTGTAATAGTGAGAAAAAAGGAAAAACCTCAAAATACATCTGACCAAAGAGGTAAAAAAATTATTACATTGAGAACTACAAAACACTGGCTGGGTGCAGTGGCTCACACCTGTAATCCTGGTACCTTGGGAGGCCAAAGCAGGATTGCTTGAGCCCAGGAGTTCTAGGACAGCCTAGGCAATATAGCAAGACCTTGTTTCTACCAAAAAAAAAAAATTGAAAAATTAAGCAGGCATGTTGGTGATGCCTGTAGCCCCAGTTACTTGGGAGGCTGAGGTGAAAGGATTGCCTGAGCACAAGAGGTTGAGACTGGTGTGCTGTGACAGAGTGAGACTCTGACTCAAAAAACAAACCAAAAAACACTGCTTAAAGAAACAAAAGATGACAATAATAAATGGAAAACATCTCATGCTCATGGATTGGAAGAATCAATATTGTTAAGATGCCCATACTACCCAAAGCAATCTACAGATTCAATGCAATTTCTATCCATCTACCAGCAACATTTTTCACAAAACTAGAAAAGACAATACTTAAATTCACGTGGAAGCAAAGAAAGAGCTTGAATAGCCAAAGCTTCACACTCCCAGACTTCTAACTTTACTGCAAGGCCACAGTAACTAAAACAGCAAGGTACTGGTGCAAAAATAGACACATAGACCAATGGAACAGAATAGAGAACCTGGAAATAAAATCATTGACCTGCAACAGACTCATCTTTTACAAAGCCAACAAAAGCAAACATTAGGGGAAAGACACCTTATTCATCAAATGGTGCTGGAAGAACTAGTTAACTAGAAGCAGAAGAATAAACTGGACCCCTATCTATCACTATATACAGAGATTAACTCAAAGTAGATCAAGGAGTTAAACATAAGACCTCAAACTATAAAAATCTTAGAAGAAAAATTAGGGAACACTCTCCTGGATATTGAATTTATGACCAAGTGCTCAAAAGCAAATACAGTGAAAACGAAAATTGACAGGTGGGACTTTATCAAGCTAAAAAGTTTCTGAACAGCAAAAGAAACCATCAAGAGAGTAAAGAGACAACCCACGGAATGGGAAAAAATATTTGCAAACTTTGCATCTGACAAAGGCTTAATATTCAGAATCTGTAAGGAACTCAGATGAATCAACAGGAAAAAACAAAACAAACAAACAAACAAATAATCTCAATAAAAGTGTGCAAAAGGCATAAACAGCCACTTCTCAAAACATACAAGCAGCCAACAAACCTATGAAAAAATGGAACTCTTTTTTTGACAGTGAGAAATTGACTACACAACATTTACTTATTTGCCTAATCCTTGAATACACAAAAAGTAATTTCAGAATTGCTAACCTATATGTCTGTGAGAAAAAAGTCTATTGATTAGACTTCAGTAATTATCATCAGTTCTTTTTGTCTTTAGCCTGAAGGCATCTAGACCAAATACTCTACTCAAAAGTTCCTTGAGTTAGTCCTTCCCTATTCCCATTTGGCTCATTTGTTTGTTTCTGTTTATGTTTTATTTTTGAGGTCTCCCCCATCCTTTTTTTGTTTTGTTTTGTTTTTGTTTTGATTTTTGAGTTGGAGTCTCACTCCGTCACCCAGGCTGGAGAGCAGTGGCACACTCACGGCCACCCCAGCGTCGACCTGCTGGGCTCCGGCGATCCTTCCGCCTCAGCCTTCCAAGTTAGTAGAACTACAGGTACGCACCACCATGCCCAGCAAATTTTTGATTTATTGTAGAGACGAGGTCTTGCTAAGTTGCTGGAGCTGGTCTGGAACCCGCGGGCTCAGGCAATCAATTCACTCTCCTCGGCCTCCCAAAGATCTGGGATGACAGGCTGAGACACCAAGCCCGACCCATCATTGTATTCTTGAGCACACAAAACATTAACTTGGCTCCACAAGTCAGGATGATACAAAAAGTGTCATGTCCCACTATTCCTTTTATTCTTTTCACCCATCTCATTTGTTTCTATTTTGTTTGCCTTTATGCACAAATGAGTGGATATATGCATATTTTCTAAATTCCCTCTTATTTTTTACACAAAAATAGCTTACTATAGATATACCTTCCTTTTTTCATTATCAGTGTATACTGAAATCCATTTTATGTTGGTTCATAAAGATCTTACCCACTCTTTTTTTTTTAACAGCTGTGTAGTATTCCCTATAAATGGGCATTTAGATTGTTTACAATATTTTAAAAGTATAACCAATATTGCAATGAATAATTAATCTTCTACCGCTATATCTTTGTACTATTAGAGGTGTATTTTGAGGACAAATTTCTAGGAGTTGGATTGCTCGGTCAAAAGGTAAACACAGTAGTTTTGTTAGATCTTGTAAATCCCTGTCCATAAATATATTGTGCATAGCCACCAGCTCCTGTTTTAATTTTTTGCCATATGACAGGTAAGAAATATTATCTCGTAGTTTTAACTAACATTTGTTCTGTTTATCTTATGAGTAAAGTTGATTATGTTTTCATGTTTATGAGTCATTTTTACATATTTTTGGGTAAGTTATCTATTTACATCCTTTGTTCATTTTTGTCTTGGGCTTTTTTTGCCTTTGGTTTTATATATATGTATGTGTACATGTGTGTGAATATATATGCACACATATATATATGTAAATGATGTATGCAAATATTTTCTTCTAGTTCTTTGTTGTCTTTGATCTTTTTATGATGTTTTGTTTTTTTGTTATGCTATTTTCAAAAACAAATTAGATAGTCATATCTATTAATGTTTTATTTTATTGCATCTGGATTTTGAGACATAGTTAGAAAGACATTGCCTGTGCTCGTGTTAAACAAGAATCCCCTCATGTTTTTTTCTAGTAGTTTCAGGATTTTATTTTTTAAATTTAGATGCTAAATTCATTTGAAATGTATTCTTTTGGTGTCAGGTAGAGATTTAATGTTTCCATTTTCTAAATGACTAGCCATTTGTGTCAGTCCCATTTATTTAAAAGTCTAAGTTTTCCCCAGAGTTTGAGATGCACTTTTTTCATGCTATTTTTTAGGTCTATCTGTACTTTCCATTCTGACGTTACTGTCATCATAGAACAATACTTAGTTGTCCCACGGAATAAGTGGAGTAAATGAAATAAATATGTTCACTTTTGAAGATTTTCTGAAAGAGTGATCAACTCTAAGATCAGAGGATTGTAGATTTCAGAATTGTTGATTCTTGGGTGCTTTCTCATCCGTAATCCATTGTGCACCATTGGTAGGACTCTACCTAAGCCATCTCAGAGAGAGGAGAATCTACCTTGGTCAAAAAGATACTCAAAGCAAGAAGTTCCACAACAATTAGTGGCACTTTTCGTATGCTTACAATCGAGTTTAGAAAGTCAAGGAAGGAAGAATAAAAATAAGAGTTGGTTTTTCCACTTAGTAGTTGAATTAGCTGATCTTTAAGGCCTCTTCTGCTCCGAGTTTTATGATTCCATGAGTCATTCCTCTGACTCAGGCTAAATTAGCAATGAAATGGTGGGGGAAATGTGGGGGTCAAGGGTGAGCAAGAGATGTGGTGAGTGGGTGAGAACAAGGGTAACAGGGGAGAGATTTCAAATGACTGAGTATAGAGTTAGGAAATAAATAACCTTTTCTTCTTTCAAAACTTGGTATCACAGAAAGGGGAGCAAAGACGTGCATCGCGGGAAGACATATTGAACAGATAGAGAATGGGGGGGGAGAGAGAGAGAGAGAGAGAGAGAGAGAGAGAATGGTGATGGTAGAGGACAGATTCAGGGAGATGGACAGGAACTTGAGGATAAATAAGATGGAAAAAAATCACCGGCTACCGTTCTAACAGTGAGGACAGAGCAGCTATGAGTGTGTTTTTGCCTTCTTCCAGTTTCATTTGCTTTGTGTACGTACATTTACAAAAAAAACAAACTGCTTTTTGAAAATTTTGGTCCGGGCTCCGTGACTCAGCTGTAATCCCACGACTTGGGAGGCTGAGGTGATTGGATTGCCTGAGCCCGCAGGTTCGAGACCCACCTGGGCAATTTGGCGAGACCTCATCTCCACAATAAATAATAATAATAATAAATTAACCGGGCATGGTAGCGCGCGCCTGTAGTTCCAGCGACTCGGAAGGCGGAGGCAGAAGGAGCTCCGGAGCCCAGCAGGTCGAGGCTGCGGTGGCCGGTAGCGGCCACTGCACTCCAGTCTGGGCGACAGAGTGAGACTCCAACTCAAAAAATAAGAACAAAAGGAAAAAAAATTTTGGAGTTGTGAGATGCAAGTGAGAATTTACTACACAAGAAAGTTACATGCAGGTGAGGTCTGGACTTCTAGTTGGCCCTCTTCCCCCCCGATAGTGGACCAGGCACCCAGTGTGTTGCCATGTTCCCACATTCCTTCCTCTTTTTCCTAGGATGTCCAACATCTGCCAATCCCACCCTTGTGCTTGTGTGACCAGTGATCAGGGCCCACTTATGAGTGAGAACATGTGGTATTCAGTTCTTTGTTTCTGTGATAGTTCCCTTGGTGTGATGTTATCCAGCTGCATCCATGTTGCTGCGAAGACCATTATTTTGTTCTTCTTTCTGGCTGCATAATGTTCTATTTTCCAACCCACTTTTGATGGGCATTAGGGTTGGTTCCATGTTTTTGCTATTTTGAAAAGTGCTGCAATAAACATGCCTGAGCAGCTATCTTTTTTGTAGAGTGACCTATGTTTCTCTGGGTATATTCTCAGAAGAGGAATTGCTGGATCACACGGAAGCTCAATTTTTAGTTCTTTGAGAAATCACCACCCTGCTTTCCACAAAGGTTGAAATAGCTCACATTTCCTTCAGCAATATAGAAGAAATGTTCCCTTTTCTTCACAGCCATATCAGCACCCGTTATTTTTTGACTTATAAATGATAGCCATCCTTACCAGTGTCGAGTGATATCTCACTGTTGGTTTGATTTGTATTTCTCTGAAGATTAGTGAGGCTGAGCATTTTTTTCATTTGTTTGTTGGTGGCTTGTATGTTTTCCCTTGAGAAGTATCTGTTCGTGTCCTTTGCCCACTTTTTAATAGGGATGTTTGTTTTTTCCCTTCAATTCATTTGAGTTATTTGTAGATCCTGGATGTTAGGCTTTTGTCAGATGCATAGATTGCAAATATTTTTTCCTGTTTCATGAGTTGTCTCTTTGCACTCTTGGTGGTTAATTTTGCTGTGCAAAAACTTTTCAGTTTGATAAAGTGCAACCTGTTAATTTTAGCTTTTGCTGACTTGCTTTTGAGGACTTGGTTATAAATTAATTGCCTACTCCAATATTCAGCCTCAGTTTGATAAAGTCTCACCTGTCAATCAGCTTTCGTTGCATTTGCTTTTGAAGACTTGGTCATGAATTCATTGTCTACTCCAATATCCAGGAAAGTGTTTCCTAATTTTTTTTCTAAGATTCTTATAGTTTAAGGTTTTACATTTAAGTTCTTGAGCCATTTTGAGTTAAATTTTGTATATGGTGATAGGTAGGGAACCAGTTTTATTTTTCTGTATGTGACAGTCAGTTTTCCCAGCACCATTTTCTAAATATGATTTCCTTTCCCCAATGTTTGTTATTGATGACTTTGTCAAAGATGAGTTGGTTGAGAAGTCATGGCTTTACTTCCGGTTTCTCTTTCTTGTTCCATTGGTCTATGTGTCTGTTCCTAAACCAATACCACACTGTCCTGCTAACTGTAGCCTTGAAATAAAGCTTAAAGTCTTGAAGTGTGATGCCTCCAGCCTTGTTCCTTTTGCTGAGGAATGCTTTGGCTATTTGTGTTTTTATTTGCTTCCACGTGAGTTTCTGGGTTGTCTTCTCTAGAACTGTGAAAAATGATGTTGGCAATTTGATAGTAGATTGCCTTTGGTGAGATGGGCATCTTGACAATACTTCCAGTTTATAAGCATAGGATGTTGAGAAAAACTACTTTGGATAAGACACTCTAATGTAAAGCCTATAAAATTATCTGAATAGAAACAAATGCACTGTATTTTTAGACTATGTTTAGATTTTAAGGAAGTTCTCAGGGAAGAGACATTCAAAGGGAAGAAAGCCACTTCTCTATACCAAGGTATTTATACAGAGTAAAAGGATCTTGAAACAGTTTAACGATATTTAGCTATTCAATGGTAGAATACATTTTCTTTCACCAATTCAGGCGACCAAGGAGAGGTTGAATTAGTGAATCATTGCATATGGCAGTGAACGTGCCAATTTCATTTGGCCTTAGAGAAATACTCAAAACAATGATATAAATGGAGAAGAAGGCTGGGCGTGGTGGCTCATGCCTGTAATCCTAGCACTTTGGGCGGCTGAGGTGGGAGGATAGCTTGAGCTCAGGGGTTTGAGACCAACCTAGGCAATATCATGAGAACTTCTATCTCTAAAAATAAAGATACAAAAAAGGAGAAGACCTGGAGAATGAGAATGAGAGAGGCCCCATGGTGACTTGGAGTGGATATGTCATGTTTGCCTGTTATAGCAATAAAAGTAGTAATAATAATAACTAATAACTCACTGGAAAGTTAGAGGTTTTTTGCTGCTATGATGGAATCTTTCTATTGCCACAGGGGTAAAAAACGGAGAGTGAAAATTCTTGTGCAAACGGCACCATAGTAGCACAAATGAGGTAATTATTTTTACCTTTAAATTACCTCCATGATTCTTTGGCCTTCTGGATTTGGCTAACTTGGCTTCACTTTACTCAACTTCTGAATGGCTGAGCTGCAGGAGATTAAATAACTACCCCCTACCATTCCATACTGAGCAGAAAGAACAATAAAAATGTCTTTTGTTAGCTTTTGGCTCTTTTTCCTCTCTTCTTTTAGATAAATGCATTAATTTAAGGAACAATTTATTGAAAATCTAATCTGAGCTAGCGCAGGGATACTTTTTTAATAGTACTTTTTACTGTACAATATAGTGAATATTTATCATGTTATTGTTTGTAAACATGGCCAGCATGTAAGCCCCAAGAAAGCAGGAGCTTTGTTTACTGTTTATCCCTATACCTAAACAGGGGTTGACACATGATGTGAACTTGATATTTGTTTAGTGGATGAACAAATGAATAAATGGATGAATGGAAAGGGACACAAGGATGAATGAGATAGAATGTCTCACTGTGGTGGGGTGGTAAGAGACAGAACGATGGATGATTGTAAAACAACATGATAGTTCAAATGACGGAAACACATGCAAGAGATGATACAAGCCCATCTATCAGCCTGGATTGGAGGTGAATGTGAGGGGAAAATATTATTTAAATCTGACTGTATTATTAGTAGTATTTACATAATTCTATTTTATTCACTTTTTTCTTGTCTTCTCCCCCCTTTGCTAACTTAATATTTAGCATCTGGACATGGGTAGGCCTTCTCGATAGCAAAAGTATAAACTTAGTAATAGAAATAGTTAACAGCTATTGAACACTCTACTTCATGGCATTCACTAGTTTAAACATTTTTCTACTTTAACTCATTGAACTCTCACAATGACAACTTTGAGGTAGTTACAGTTATTGCTCCCATTTTACAGGTGTAGAAACTGAGGCTCAGAGAGCTCAACTGATTTGCCCAAAAATGCTGGAAGGGGCAGAACCAGGCACTTTGTTCTCTGTGCTCTTTGATCAGTGTGGTCATGCTTTTCTCCCTCTCCTTTCTTTTTTTTTTTTTTTGAGTTGGAGTCTCACTCTGCCGCCCAGACTGGAGTGCAGTGGCCGCTCCCAGCCACCGCAGCCTCGACCTGCTGGGCTCTGGCGATCCTTCCACCTCAGCCTTCCGAGTCGCTGGAACTACAGGCGTGCGCTACCACACCTGGCTAATTTTTGATTTATTGTCGAGGTCTCGCCAAGTTGCCCAGGCGGGTCTTGAACCCGCGGGCTCAGGCAATCCACTCACCTCAGCCTCCCAAGGCGCAGGATGACAGGCTGAGCCACCGAGCCTGGCTTCTCCCTCTCTTTCTATCAGAATGTGTTTTCAGGACTTTCTTTTCACTGGGGAATTTGTGTCCAATGAATTTAACATGCTATTTACTACAGGGGTAATTACAAGAGCAGACAAAAAGAACAAACCTCTCATTGCAGAAATGCAATTGCCACCAATGGACACATTTGTGTGTGTGTGTGTGTGTGTGTGTGTGTTATCCTTAATATGCTCCTTAACTCATCCCACCATATCTGTCCAACCATTTATCAACCATCCACTGAGTACATAATGGATGTGTCACAGCTTGTGTTCTCTGAAAGCAGCCACCGAGATAGAATATGGAGTGCAAGATATTTATTTGGAATCAGTGCCTGCAAAAAAAAGGGGCGGAAGCAGAACTGGACCAAAAGAGAAGTCACATTGCAGAGCAGTTTTGGCAGGACCTCGGCCCACTTGGCAGGGAGTCAGAATTGCCCGTCAGAGTTGTCCCTGGTTTGCTTTAGGCCTCTGTCCTCCTCCACTCCCTCCTCCCTACCCCTCAGTTCCTACGCCTTGCTCAGTTACTGGCTATCCGCGTGACCTATGGTGAGGCAATTTTCTATCTATAGCTGAGGCCAGCACTGATGGAACTGGCAGGAGGCTGGAGTCTATGCCCAGCAGCTGGATAGCAAGCCTTTTCTTGAAAGGAGATTTAATTTCTGTGTCTATCACCTTGTGTCAGGCTAAGTGAGGGAACAAACAAAGAAGACACAGTCCCTTTGCTCAAGGAGAAATGGTTTCATCTGATCTGTCAATGGTTCCCTGTGACTATTTTTCTTTCTTAATAATTCCTGACCACCCATTGCCCTCGTTGAAGGACTTTCCTGTTCAGGGACAAGCAATAATGATATATTTAAAATAGCACAGAGATACCTGGGTTTGCCCTCAGAAAAGTCATTTTTCCTAAGCCTTAGTTTACTTATCTATATGATGAAAACGACAACAATCTTTGGAGTGAGTTCTTTTTTTTTTGAGTTGGAGTCTCACTCTGTCGCCCAGACTGGAGTGCAGTGGCCGCTCCCGGCCACCGCAGCCTCGACCTGTGGGCTCCGGCGACCCTTCCGCCTCAGCCTTCCAAGTAGCTGGAACTACAGGCGCGCACTACCATGTCTGGCTAATTTTTGATTTATTGTGGAGATGAGGTCTCGCCAAATTGCCCAGGCGGGTCTCGAACCCGCGGGCTCAGGCAAGCCACTCACCTCGGCCTCCCAAAGTGCTGGGATGACAGGCTGAGCCACCGAGCCTGGCTGATCTCATCCTTTTTTAGGCCTGCATAGTAGCAGCACCATGGTGTGTATATGTGTATGTATGTGTGGATATACCACACTTTCTTTATCCGGTAAATTGTTGGTGCATTTATGTCAGTTCCATGATTTTGTTATTGTGAATAGTACCGCAGAGAACATATATACAGGTATCTTTTTTCCTTTTTTAATATACTGATTTCATTTCCTTCAGGTAGATCCCTAGGACTGCGATTGCTGGGTCAAATGGTAATTCAATTTTTAGTTCTTTGAGGAATCTCAAAACTGTTTTCCATAGAGGTTGAACTAGTTAACAATCCTACCAACAGTGGAAGAACATTCCCTTTTCTCTACAGCCATGCCAGCATCTGTTGTTCTTTGACTTTCTAATGATAGCCACTCTGACTGGTGTGAGGTGATATCTCATTGTGGTTTTAGTTTGCATTTCTCTGATGATTAGTGATGTTGAGTATTTTTTAAAAACATGTGTTTTTTTTGGCTGTTTGTGCTGGAGCATTTCCTTAGGATGAGGGTGGGATCCTATATTGCAAGTCTCTGAGCATATAGTGAATGGACCTTCTAGGTCCAGCTAGTGCTTTCAAAGACAAGCGCTCAAGGGAATTCACAATATAGGATGGAGAAAGGGAAATAACTCCAGTTTCCTGTTCATCAGGAAGTTTTATCTAGACTTGTCTGGACACAGTTTAATAATGCGAAGAATCTCTAGTTGTCCGTCCTCTTCCTAAAACAACCTACAGAAACCAGTGACTTCAGAGGGCTGTGGGGTTTTCCCTTTACTCAAGCTCTGGGTCATGGTGCTCTTTGTTGACAGCTGAATGTATATTCAGGAAAATTTAGTTTGGCTTGGGCCAGTTCCAAACCACAGGACTTCTTTGCATTCCTGCCCACTCTACTGTGTCCTCTGTGGGATTTACAGGGGAGGATGAAGCAGTCTGGAGGAAAAAAAAGATTCTGTTTATTAGTTATAATGATAAATTTTTCAAGTTGGGAAGATCTTTAAGTCAAAGCTATACCTTAGTGAGAAATAACAGATTATCTCGGGAGTTTCTGAACAATTCACTTTAGGTTTCCACTACTTCCTCTGAATAGCTCAGCAAGTTTCAAATTGAGTGTCCTTTGAACATAATGGTTGTTGAAGATATTTTTATTTTCTTCACCATTTAGAATCAGGTTCGGCAAGTATACCCTTCTCATTGTTGTATAAAGCCCAAATACTGTTTTTGCTCATTAATTGATGAAAATGTGACTTATATTATTATTATTTTAGTTTTATATTTATTTTAACTCTTTTTTCTTTATTTTAAGGATGTGGGGTACAATCCAGGGGCACACCTCATCCACGAGGTATACAACATTTGTATACCTCGTGGATGAGGTGTGCCCCTCCCTCCCCTGGGAGTTTCCCTCAACTGCCAGTCCCGTCCCTGATTTATATTATTAAGAGATTGCCAGATACATTAATGGTGATTTTTAATTCTCCAAAGTCATGGGATTTTAGTCAACGATTCTTCATAGTACCTAAACAATGAAGACGTCATCGCACACTTTATCCCTGTTGTAAATACTCGTTCACAAGAACGGAGTGGAAATTAAGAAATGAGCTGTCCCTGCCCTTCTAGAGCTTAAAGTCTGAAGAGAAATCAGACATTGAACAGGTAGTTACACACCAGAAAGAAACTACCTCTTCGTGTATGGAGAACTTTTGTTTAATAAGCTTGCAACTGAGTACCGGTCAAGAATTGTTAGAAGTTGCCAAGATGTTAAATGCACAGAGGAATATTTTTACCTATGTTGAATACATTGGTGATGGTTGACAACCCTTACTGAAAGGGATTGGAGAAGAAAGGTGAACGTTTTCACAAAGATAGCTCTTGCTTCTGAGTCTGTAGTTTTTCCTTTTCTCAAAAGAAACCTAAACACTGGCCTTTGGGCTTTGGTTCACAGCACAACGATTTAATATGGTTGCTCCTGGAATGGCCTGAGAAGTCACAGTGGGCAGGAAGGGAATGTAGGCCTTGTGTCATTTTTGCTTACACAGATTCAAAACACTGACTTTCTTTTCATGGGCCTTGCAGACATTTTATTTAAAACTATAAACTCATAAATAAGAACAGCGGGAATGTCAAGAAAAGAGGCTGTATCTGAATATCAAGGATCTGGTATCAGTTAGATCTGCTTGCCTCTGGAATGGCATATTTAAGGAAATATAAGAAGCTCTGTTGCTTGGTGTCATTTCAAACCGAAGCTGCTAATCTGATAGGAAAACAAAAATAATTCGTAGATTGCATTAAGAAAAGAATAGATGAAAAGACTTGGTGAAGTTTTTCTACCTCTATTTTTTTTTCTGTAGTTGTCATACTTGACCATGGCCAGCACAGTGAGAATAATCATTTCATAATTTAATTAGATTCTATTGGACAGCTATTCCCACAAATCATAGTCCAATAATAGCAAGCAAGAAATTTCAAAATCATTACATGACAGTAAAATTCTACTGAGACATGATCTTACTCCGTACATAGGGAACAAATATTCAGCATAAAAGAGACAATTGGGTGAGTTTTAAAAATATGTTTTAATTCCAGAAATTCATGACAGATATATTGCATTAGAGTCTTGCTCTCATAATGACTAGAGACTCTCAAGGGTGGCACCACAGCGTAAAGCTGAAAAATTGAAGCTGGGCTCCTCCCCCATTCCCTCTCCTTGCCCTCTGCCTACACTTGGTATCGTTTTTGAAATTCAGCTGAGGATGTAAAAGGCAGAGTCACCACATTGTGCACCCTCAGAAGGCATTGGCATCAACTTTTTGAAAATTTCTATTCATTATTATCTGTGAAATAAACATAGAACGATATTTGCCTCTATACAGTAAATGCTGAATAAAAATAATTTTGCTTTTTGTTTTTAGAATTCCCTTTTTTAAAAATCAGAGTCTCACTCTGTCACCCAATGGGAATGTCAAGAAATTGAGGCATGCGCATGGTCACCATGGTGGCATGCTCATGGTCACCGCAGCCTCCATCTGCTGGGCTCAGGCAATCCTTCTACCTCAGCCTTCCAAGTAGCTAGAACTACAGGCATGCACCACCACACCCAGCTAATTTTTTGATTTATTGTAGAGACGAGGTCTTGCCATGTTGCCAGTCTGGTCTCGAACCTGTGGACTCAGACAATCCTCTTGCTTCAGCCTTCCAAAGTGCTGGGATTACAGGCATGAGCCACCATGCCCGGCTTCTGTTTTTAGAATTTTTTACAGGTAGAAAAAGAGATGAACCTGACAAACATCTGGATAAGTTGAGTCTAGAGTAAGATCTCACCAGCAGGAGGTTTTAGCATTTAAGGAAGTCGCAAAGGAGTCAGACTCTGGAGTGAATCAGGAGATGGTTCTGAAGTATCCAGACCAGTCCGTGGACTGCAACAGGCCAGGACAGTTTGTGGAGAGAGAGAGAGAGAGAGAGAGAGAGAGAGACCAGACTAGATGTTTTAGGTAGGAAGCTCTGAGACAGGGACCAGTTGTGCACCTAAGCAGAAAGAGTCCAGCAGGTCCTTTAGGCAGAGGTCAGCAGGCCCAGCTTCTAGGAGGCCAGTGAATCCAAAGACACCCAAGGTGAGTCGTGAAAAGAAGACAGAAGAGATTTTGTTCTTGGCCTCCTTTTGAACTCCTGCTATGTGGGTGGGCCAGGGCTTGCAGGTGTCTGCAGCCAGGAGAGACAGGGCCTCCCTCAGATCAGCTTTCAGTTTTCTGTTATCCTCACCCCTGGTCTCAAGCAATTCAGCCAATATTGCATCTTTAATGGTTAAGCTCTGGGGCAGGTGGCTATTTGTAAGGCTACTAATTAGATAAAGGGACTGATTTGCACCAGGATGCAGATAATGCATGGACTCGTGCCAAGACCCACAGCTCAGAACTTTATGACCCCCCAGCTTCCATGGCGACCATGCCTATTCAGTTGGGGAAGTCTTTTTGTTGTGGCGTAGGAAGGAGTGCGGAGGGCAGAGCGTGAGCTTCTGTGTGGTTGGAAGCTGAAAACAGAAAATAAAAGTGAAAGGATAGGAAGGCAGGAGGGCATGCAATTTTCCATTTATACTTAAATGGGCAGATTGTTCTGTAGGTTTGCTTCTAGTTGCGTGTCTGAAAAAAACAGTGCCTTTCCTTGTAAGCAACTGTCTGATCGGTCTAATATTTGGAAGGAAACATGTGCTTGTGAGTCTTTTCTTTTTTCATGGTCTTTACTCTTCCCAGTCCCTCACCTAATTAAATTAAATGTCTGTCTTTAATTTCTTATTTGTCTTTTTATTTTTTTCACTAAGCAGAACATAGTATAAGCTATAAGCTATGACTCTAAAAAAAATCTGAGATCCATCTTCTGGTTTTAATATGTATAATATAATCATAGCATTCTAGAGCCAGAAGGCTTTAGGGATAGGTAGTCACATGCCCGGTTTCCTTGGGGCTGTACTATTGTATAATTGGTATAATAATTAATAGCTCCTCCTTTCACTCTTGAAAGTCATCTGATTGGGTAGTGGTTATACTATGAATGCGTTGTCCGAATATTTATAAATAAAGGCTTAGAGTATTTTAAAATCTTGATTAACAAGTTGAGTTAGACCTCTTGTTGATGAAGATAATTGTTACAAAGGAGTGACTTAAGAGTGGGTGACATGAGCGATTATTGAATCTAGGCTGGATTGGGAAGAAAATAAAGCTAGAAAGTGGCTAAAAGATTAGAAGAAGAAAGAGAGGAAGGGATTGAGTAAGGGATTAGTGGAAGAACAGACAGTTCATGGAAGTAGAGAACCAAAAGGATAGAGAGTTGTGGTCAGTTAGGATGTTGAATTTATAATTTTGGAGGTGAAACATTAATAATGTGGCCTGGATTATCAATAACTCAAAAAACAACAATGCTGGAGAGGATACAGGGAAAAGGGAACGCTTCTACACTGTTGGTGGGAGTTTAAACTAGTACAGTCTCTGTGGAAAACAGTTTGGAGATAACGTAAAGATCTAAAAACCAGCCTCCCATATGATCCCACAATCCCCATACTGGGAATATACCTGGAGGAACTCAAATTACTCTGTGGAAAAGATACCTGCACATGCATGTTTATTACAGCATTATCCACAATAGCAATAACATGGAACCAACCATGCTGCCTATTGAAAAAGGACTGGATAAAAAAAAAAAAAAATATGGTACATATCCATAATGGAATATTATGCAACCATAAAGAAGGGCAAAATTATGAACTTCACAGCAACTTGGATGGACTTAGAGTCTATAATACTGAGTGATCTATCACAGAAACAAAGAACTGAGTACTCACATGTTCTCACACATAAGTGGGCCTTGAACAATTATCTTAATTCTATAAGAAAAGAATAGGCAGTAGTGGGAAACTGCCAGGGGAGGAGGGGCACACCTCATCCACAAGGGTACCTGCATAATGAACATTTGTATACCTAACCCTGAGTTGTGCCCCACATCTTTAAAATTAAAAATTTTTTAAATAATAATGATGTGGCCTGGGATTGTGGAGCTGCCAGCAAGAAGCAAATATTCCACTAAACGATTAACTGAAGAGGGTTTAATAAAGTAACTGTTTACAGAGGTGTGGGTGGAGCCAAACCAAAACAAAAGCAAGGGATGATGATACACTTAGAAAATAGCAGCAATAGACAGTCAAGCCGTTTTTATTCCTAGGCCTAAAAAACCAAGGAGAGAGAGTGATGTTAGAACCTACCAAGAGTGGTAGCCATGAGAAAGGGGTTACTCCTAGGAGCTCTGGCCATAACTCGATGAATGTAGCTATTGCTAAGACCTTGGCTGGAAAATGATGTGTGGGGATGGAATCATCATCTCCTCCTACCCTTGAGCCTCCTGCCAGGGTCTTCTATTTGTTAAATCTAACTGGAAGACAGAAGGAAGAGAAGCATAAAGGATGTATCTGACAGGACAAACAGGAAATAATCATCACGTCGAAGAATTGCGAAAATAAAGAGCATAGCAAGTGTCTATCGCTATTAGCTCTATCTCAAATGGTAGTGAGATGTGGGGTAAAGAAAATATATATTCCCTCCTAAAAGTTTATATATATTAATTGTCATTCTGATAAACTCTAATTTATGATAACTGAGTCTTAGAAAGGTGACCAAGAGGCAATCTGGGATTCTGAAGTCTCATAAATAAGTCAACTAGTCTTGGTATTATCTGTATTTTGAATTTCTATTACTTACAAATTATAAATCTTTGTATGAGTCATTGTAGAGTAACAGGGACTGGATATATAAAGGGGGATCTAAAAAATTGGAATTTGTCTATTAAAAAGTGTGTACTTATTCTTACATGTTTAAACATCAGTCACCTTCAAAGTACTCTCTGTTCAATGCAATATAACGTTTGAGATGCTTTTTCCACTGTTCAAAAACCATCCATTTTGATGCCTTTTAGTGCTTCTGCCATTTTTTGTCTTGCCTCTTCCACACTGGCAAAACGTTTCTTGTTGAGGATTTTTTCATCTAGGGAAACAAACAAAAAAAAGTCATGCAGGGTAAGATTGGGTGAATAGTGAGGGTGAGGCATAGGGGTCATGTCATTTTGGTCAAAAACTGCTGAATACTCAGTACAGTGTGGGCAGGTGCACTCGTAAATTACTCATCTTGAACTGGGCATTAAAAGAATCCCCCCCCCAAAAAAAATTCATTGAAGCCAAATGTAGCCTCTCACAACGCTAGCTGGTACACTGATGCTGATGGGTTCCTAGCACACTTACCTAACAGGGAAAGCCTATATTACAAGAGACCTACCCTCCAAAAAATAATTGTTTCTTTGGGGGGGGGAGCATTCCACCTTGAATAACTAAAAAACCAGATAAGATATACTAAAAAATGGTTTTCAAACATGGTCAGCAGACGGCTCAGGAGAATGATTTCTGAGACACAAGAACAAGGAGGAGAGCCTTGTGATTTCCACAGTTTTGGAGAGTTCCAAGCTGTAGCCCAGGAGGGAGAACCCAAATAGAGCCTGGATAATTAGCTGAATTAAGAAAGAAGAGTTTATAGTTCAGGAAGGTCAAAGTGGCTAGAATCTACAGAGCAAAATACTTGAAAGGAGTGAGTTACAGAGTGAGAAAGCATTCCAGAGATTTACAGAGTTCGTTTCTTCAGTGTTTAACTGAATGCTTTTCTGAGCATACATATGAGAAAACTATTTTAGGCCGGGGAAAGAACTATTGTAAGGAGTAGTAGAACAATTCTTGGAGTTTGGACAGGCTGGGAAGGAATAGTTCATATTCCTGCCAGTCAGAGTGAAAAGACCTCCTCAAATATGGGCATTGCATAGAGTCCTTAGAAAGGACTTAGTAGTTGAGTAAGGCTGCTCTGAACTTATCCTAATGCATTATGAAGACAAAATTGATATAATCAAGTTGACTCACAGTAACAAACTGATTTACAGTAACTGTCTCCGAAAATGGTTCACGATTTTAAAAGAGTACAAAAAAAATCCAGCAGTCAAAAATATAATATTTGCCAGATCTGTCATACAAACAAAAGATAATTAGACATTAAAAGAAATGGGGAAATGTGACCCACAAGAAGGAGAAAAATCAATCATTAAAACCAAACTCACAAACAACCCAGAAGTTAGACTTAGCAGATAAAGATAGTAATATAGCTATTATAAATATGCTCTGTATTTTAAAAAGATAAAGGATGATATGAATGCAATGAAGAGAGAAAAGAAAATATAAAAACACGAAAGTAGATCTAGAGTTGAAAGATACAAATTTGAAATGGAAAGTGCAATGGAAGTAATTAACAGCACATTAGACACTGTAGAAGAAAAAAACAGTGAACTGAAAGACAATAGATTTTTATCTCAAATAAAGCACAGAAAGAAAAATGACTGAAAAAGCAAACAAAGCATTGGCCACCTGTGGGGCATAGTGTGAGATAATATCAAGTCAACTAACATAGACATAATTGCACTCCCAAAAAAGGAATGACAGAAAAATCACTTAAAGTAAAAATTGCTAAATTTCTTCTAAATTTGGTGAAAACAAATAAATTCATGGATCTAAGAGGCTAAATGAATCTCAAGTAGAAGAAATATGAAGAAAACCACACTAGAGTACATTACATTGTTAATAGCATTAAAATTACTCAAAACCAGCAATAAAGAGAAATTATTAAAAATAGTTAATGGAAGGAAGACCTATTAAATATAGAGAAACAATTTTAAAGGTGACTGCTAATTTATCTTTGGAAACAATGCAAGCTAGAAGATGGTGGAGCAATACCTTTAAATTGTCTGAATGAAAAAAAACTGTCAACCCAGAATTTTTTGCCAATGAAAAGATTATCCTAGAACAAAGATAATAGAGCTTTTTTCAGACATACAGAAGTTAAAAGAATTTAATAACAACAGATCTACATTATAAGAAATATTAAGGGAAGTTCTTCAGGCAGAAGAAAAATGATATCAGAGAGAAATCTGGATCTACACAAAGGAATTAAGAGCTCTAGAAAATAGTAATGATAAAACTTTAATTTATTTAAATTTCTTGAAAAGATAATGAACTTTTATACAGCTGGAGGAATAGATAAGAAAATATTGTTTTAGAGTTTCTAAGAACTCAGAAAACCCACAAAGGTAACAATGTAAACATAAAAAAAACAATGAAATTAAAATTTAGTGGTGCTTTTGGACATTATGTAGCCTGCATCCTCAATGAAAAAGGTATTTCCTGAACTCAATAGAACATGACAAGTTTAAAAAATAGTAAACAAATGCAAAATAAAATAAGTGAAAAATGACCTAAGCTTCTATTTTTCCTGTGTCATTCTCCCTCTTCCCCCAAGTATAAACAGTTTCAAAGACACCATAGAGAATCTCCAGGTTTCTGCCTTTTTCACCTAACAGGAGATTATGAGCATCTTCTGTGTCTTTAAATGTCTTTGAAACACATACTTTAAGAGCTGCCTAATGTTCCACTGTAAGAACACACAATAATTTAACAGTTCCTCTACTGTGAATCATTTAGGTTGTTGCCATATTTTCACTTTAATAAATACTGTTCCATTAAATATTCTTTGAATGTATGTTTTACTAAATCATTAGGATAGATTTACAGAGGAAGAATCATCTTGAATAAGAGGATATGAAGATTTAAAAAATGAACTAATTAGAGCGAAGATAATAATGTATTGTGGGGTTTATAACATATAGGGGTAAATGTATGACCATGATAACACAATGGTCAAGAGGTGGTACACAGACATATACTATTTTAAGGTTCTTACAATATGCATGAAGTGATTCAAATTATTCAAAAGCAGATTGTGATAAATTGAATATATAAATAGACTGTATATATATTGCAAACTATAGGGCAGCCGCTAAGAAAATAAAGCAAAGAGCTATAGTTAATAAACCAATACAGGAAATAAAATGAAATAGAATAGCATTCAATGAATCCAAAGGAAGAGAGTTTAAGACAAAAATAAATAAATGCAAAACAGATGAGACAAAAAGGAAAGCAAATAAACCCAACTGCATTGATATGATATTAGATGTAAACAGTCTAAATTAGCTCTATTAAAAAGTAATATAATATAAGCCACATATCTATTTTAAATATGTCTAATAAGTACATAAAACACATAAATTAATTTTAATAACTTATTTCATTTAAGCAAAAATATCTAAAATTGTACCATTTCAATATGTAATCATAAAAATTAATAATGAGTTTTTTCTTTTTGTTGTTTAAGATTAAGTCTCAAAATCTTGTATTTTCTTGGTGAAGCACCTTATGCATTATTTATTTTTTAAATTTATTTATTTATTTTTTATTTTTCAATGGACAAATAATTGTGGGTATTTATGGAGTACAATGTGATGTTTTGACGTATGTATACATTATAGAAAAATGTGGTTAAGCTAGTTAACCTGTCACCTCACCAACATCACATTTTTGTGATGAGAACTTTGAAAATCTATTTTAGCAATTTTGAAGGATACATTATTATTAGCTGTAGTTACCATGCAGCGCAATAGACCACCAAAAGAATTCCTCCAGTCTAAACGAAACTTTGTACCCTTTGATGGCGTCTTCCCTTTCCCCATAATCCTCTCCCCCAGCCTTTGATAACCACCTTTCTACTATCTGTTTCTATGAGATCTTACTTATGTATGGAATCTTTAAAAACTCATCATGTGCACATTACACAATTTAGGTCTAACTATTCCAGTTAAAAGACAAAGATTGTCATAGTGGATTAAAAAAAACCAAGACTCAACTATATGCTATCGATAAGAAACCCATTTTAGAATCATGGATTCAGAGGATCGGTTCACCAGGTGCTTCTCTGCGATACAATGTAGGGCGCCAGAAACCAGGTGCTGAACTCTTAGGTCCTGCATGACTGAGTGACACT
>CAUYQG010208696.1:0-21068 GCA_963574415.1 Tarsius wallacei
GTAGAGGTGGGGGTTTCACCATGTGGCCCAGGCTGGTCTTGAACTGGCCTTAAGTGATTCTTCCACTTTGGTCTCCCAAAGTACTGAAATTACAAGTGTGAGCCACCCCTCCTGGCCTCTTTTCATCTTTATTCCTGTGTACAAACAGCTCACCTGTGTTATCTCTGATTGCAGGGATAAGAGGTGATTATGGCTTCTTTTTGACACTCTTCTGCTTTTTTCAAATTTCCTACCACAAGCATGTATCAGTTACTTCCATAATATCACAGAAGTGATACCTGCTCTGTGTTTTACACACCCTGCCCCCATCTCACAGCGGCAGGGCTCACTCAAAACTTTGTGTAAGCCGGGCTCGGTGGCTCAGCCTGTAATCCCGCGCCTTGGGAGGCTGAGGTGAGTGGATTGCCTGAGCCCGCGGGTTCAAGACCCACCTGGGCAGGTGAAACCTCATCTCTACAATAAATCAAAAAAATTAGCCGGGCGTGGTAGCGCACGCCTGTAGTTCCGGCTACTCGGAAGGCTGAGGCGGAAGGATCGCCGGAGCCCAGCAGGTCGAGGCTGCAGTGGCCGGAAGCGGCCACTGAACTCCAGTCTAGGCGACAGAGTGAGACGCCAACTCAAAAAAAAAAAAAAAAAAAAAAAAAATTCCAAAAGAAAATCAAAGTCCTGGCTGGGCGCGGTGGCTCAAGCGTGTAATCCCAGCACTTTGGGAAGCTGAGGTGAGGGGATTGCCTGGGCCCACAGGTTCGAGACCAGCCTGGGCAACTTGGCGAGACCTCATCTCTACAATAAATCAAAAAATTAGCCAGGCATGGTGGTGTGTGCCTGTAGTTCCAGTTACTTGGAAGGCTGAGACAGAAGGATCGCCTGAGCCCAGCAGATCGACGCTAGGGTATCTGTGAGCGTGCCACTGTACTCCAGGCTGGGTGATGAAGTGAGACTCCAACTCAAAAAAAAAAAAACAAAAAAAAAAAAGAAAAAGAAAATCAAAGCACTAATGGGGAAAAAAAGTCGAAACTCTTATTCATATGTACTGCTTATTGAACCCTCCAAGCTCTAACTCAAATAAACGTTTCTGTTTATTGCCTACTAGTCTCTCACATGGTCCACGTCAATTCACTTAGTACCATCAGTACTAAGTGTCAAATGGCAAATCTTTTAAAAAGTATCACAAATGTTCAAGTCATTGCATGTGAACACAGAAAAAGGCAATGATGTTGGAGGTTTAACAACAAAAGGCTGCAACTGACACATCAATACTCCCTGGTGATTGGAGGTTACTGAAAGAAAGTAATATATTTCAAACCTGTCTTTAGTTACTTTTCTCAAACTAGCTTTCATTTTTTAAAAACTCACACATATGATTAAAAAATGAATATGTACAAGGACACATACGGTGAGAAGCTGTCCTGCCACTCCAGTCCTGGTGTGTCCAACTCTTACTTCTTACCCCAACTCTAGATAATCACTGTTTTTTTTTAGTTTCTTGGGTATTCTTTCAGAAGCTCTTTAGTTTCACACAAGCCAAGCTTTTCCCCACACACATGGCAGCATAAACTATACATTTTCCACCTTTTTTTCCACTTAATAAGTCCTTAGAGATCTTTCCATATTAGCACATAGAGAGCATACGCAATCCCAGTGCTTACAACAGAGCCTGGCATGTGGTCCACACCCGATAAGTCTGGTTGAATGAATGAATGCCTTCCGTGCTACAGATGCATGGTATTCCATTGTCTGGATAGACAGTCATGGACTTGACGGGTCCCCTATTGATGATATTTAGCTTGTCTTCAACTTTTTGGATCAAGAATGCTGCAAAGAACAAATCTGTCCATTTGGCATTCTATGTATTCACTAGTCTGTCTATAAAATAAAATATTTAAACTAAAATTTCTTCTGGGCCAAAGGATATGTTTATTCCCAGTTATGACAGATATGACCCAAACGCCATCCTTGAATACAATTACCGACATTCTCACCAGATGTGTAGAGAATGCCTATTTTCCAATAACCATTCTAAAAAAGGCGAGTTATCAATCCTTTGAATTTTCGTCCATCTGACAGTAAAAAGTCTGGAATTGACTTGTTGATCTCGTGAGTGAAGCTGTAGGACTGTGAAAACTCTTTGCCCATGTTCTCGGGTTCTACTTACAGAGTCACAGAAGGACTTCGTTAGCCCTTCAACTACAATAGTAAACTCATTTTCCCAATTTTTTCCCACCTTGCCCAAAGTATCTTTTGGTGATGATAAAACTCGAAACAAAAATTTATGTCGCCTAGAACCTAACTCCTTTCTGAGAGGAAACATGTATCATTTGCCTTGCGTGAATCCACGTGCAGTATATTCCCGTAGGAAATAAGCATCTCTGCGTCAGCACCCACCACCCTTTGCCACTCTACTGCATTCTACCTAACTACTCCTCTCCTTTTGCTATTCTCTTGCTTACTGTCCTCCCTTCGGTTTAATCTTCTCTTTGTCCTGTCTTTGTTCTACGGTCTGTACAGTCCGTGACAGAACAAAGTGCTTGACCCCATCGTGTCTCTTCCTTCATCAAAGCATACGAGAGATAACACGTACAATTACAAAAACACTTCCATTATTATGTCTCATTCTTCTCCCAGATTACAAGCACTTTGGAGATAATATTCCTTGCACTGAAGAATGGAGATGTAATGTAGGTGGCAAGGAAATAACAGCCTCTATATTTCACAGAAGTACTGCAGCACTCATTATATGATTCTTGAATCACTTTTATATGATGCTGCTAAAATATAAGCCAAAGTCTTGAGAAACAAATTTAAAGAAACAAAATGTTTTTTTCCTTATTCTAACCTTTAAAAAAAAAAAATCTCTGTAGTAGGAGTAAATGGGCTTTCCTACAATTCACTTTTTCAGCTTCATTTTAAATCCTTTGAAGAAATTCCAATACTTGCTTGAGGAATCACTCCAGAAAGCAGAAGACATGCTTAATATTTTTCTCTTCGATACCATTCACATAAATAACATATATTTATTACCTTCTGGCATTCAGACCTCTTTTTCAGGCTATATATGGCCAGAGATATCAAAAAGGAAAATTAGTAACCCAGGTCCAGGAACAGGGAACTGTGCTCTTGTCCTGCCGTCTTCCTTAGGTCTCCTTCAGTCACTACAGATTTGAAATTACTTCTCAGAGTTGACTGATGGACACCAGTGGAGATGGAGACAAAGCAGGCAACTGCATAGGATTTTTTAGCCCAAGTAATTGGATGCTTCTGTGAGAGTATTTCCAAGTTAGCCATTCAAACTTACCCCGGTGACTCATTTTAAGGGTTTAGAGCAGAGACCATCAGGCATTTTGTAACTACCATGCAAACTGTTCTCAAGAATTAAACAATATAAACAAGGAGAAAGAAAAAGAATAGCATTAAAGAAGTACTTCTAGAAAATAATAATGTTGCTATTTTATCAACAAAGATTCATTATTTAAAGGATCAATATTCAGGTCATTAATGACCTAGCAAAATATTTTTAGTCTATATGTTTTTCTGTCAAACAGAAAGGGAGACAGAGAGAGAGAAAGAGAAGGGAAAGGAAAGCCCCACCCTTTCCACCCCATTCTCTTTACATTACCTGAAAGCACTGATAGAAAAGGGGGCTCTTTTTATTAAGCGCTGCTTTCCAGTGGTGAGGTTCGTTTGCTTCATCTCTGTATACAAAGACAAGACACCAGGTAAGTCATAGAAACACACTGTGCTATAGGAAGTGTCATGAAGACCAGGAATCGTGGCGCTTTGGGGGTAGCTGGCAAAGACTGTATATCAAGGATACTTTACCATGCATTTATGTATCATGCCATGAAAGTGCTACTCGGGGAACGCAGCTTCACTGCTTGATCTACGCTCACACATAAAGATGCTAATTTCATCCACTGTTCAGTATGCAGGGTCTACTCCTTCCTGTATCACGGTGAGGTTAAGCCAACACTAAAATAAGAGAGTTCTAAACTTAGGAAAGCTAAGAGTACTAGAAAGAGAAATTGTAGTTCTAAATCTGGTTGGTTTATTAAGTGGAAAAATGTACTTTAATCTCTCCAAACAGACTGCAAATGATAAAAGAGATAAATTATCATTATAAAACTTGCACAACTCACAGGGTTTCAAAAGTTTGTACATTTCTTGCCTTCTCTTTAAGCTGTATACCTAAGCCAAAAACACAGAAAGTCTGGCTAGACCCAACACAAACGTATATAAAAATATTTCAGTGACAAATGACTAACTGAAGGTATCATTTCTTCTGTCATCTATGCCTCAGCCATGGCAACAATTACTGGGTTCATTTCTTCATTCCCACGAAGTAGCGAGTCTTAATGTAAGATTCGAGCCAGTCTACCCTATCTAATTGACATCATTCCATTCTAGGAAAAAGGGATTCAGGCCAAAGCTAGTATACAGCATGTTCTGCCCTTTCTGTGTTCTCTTAGATTCTGCACATATTGGCATCATCACTGTTCAGGGAAAAAGCAAGATCATCCCAGCACATAAAGCAGGGCCTGTGATGCCACCATCTTGAACCATCTCATTTGGGGTTTACTTTCCACTATTTTCACAGCGAGAACTTGAGTTAGCTAGTGGCAGAATGATTGGGGCAAATAGCTTTGTACATAGTACATGTGACATGCTAACACCTACACCTTTGAAACAGAATCATTATACAGAGGGTTGGGGAACTTGAGTTACTAGTACATATGATTCCTATTCTTTGACAAAGATATTTTCCAATAAACTGCATTTTCGCCAAGAAGTGTCCAAAAAGTCCAGTCTACTAAAAAATATTCTTTCAGAAACAGTGGCCTACTGAATTGCCTACCAAATGCTTTGACAAACTTCATCCGGATATTCTGTTTCAGTTCTGCTTCAAAAACGGCACTTGTACACCAGACTAAAAATGCCTATCAAAACCTTTAACCTAGACTGCAGCAGAAGGACAAATGTCAGGGGCCTCTTAAAGTCAGCCTATTTGCCTAATGTCATTTCTTTTTCTTTCTTTTTTTTTTTGAGTTGAAGTCTCACTCTGTCACCCAGGCTGGAGTGCAGTGGCACATTCACGGTCACCCCAGTGTCGACCTGCTGGGCTCCGGCGATCCTTCCCCTCAGCCTTCCAAGTAGCTGGAACTACAGGCGTGCGCTACCACACCCAGCTAATTTTTGATTTTATTGTAGAGACGAGGTCTCGCCAAGTTGCCCAGGCGGGTCTCAAACCCGTGGGCTCAGGCAATCCATCTGCCTCGGCCTCCCAAAGTGCTGGGATTACAGGCTGAGCCACCAAGCCCGGCCCCTAATAACATTTTTAAAAAGATACAGTTGGTTAGGAGAAAGACTCTAATGGTTTTAACTTTTGGTAATGAAAAAAATGCAAAAAAACCCCAACAACTTTGGTGGGACGATAATCATTAGGTATTTGGTTATATCAATCCCTTACTGAACAAATCCCCTTCACCATTTTTAGGCTTTGGCTTATCCAAGGAAAATTCCTAAGGTTTCGCCAACCCACCCAAATCACAACACACTACCAGCACTGCCATAAAGACACAGAAATTGGAAAGGAACAGCTAAAGGACTAAGCTGTGTAGCAATCAAAATGCACTTTTATTAAGAAAGCCTCCCACTCAGGTCCTGTGTGGTCTCCGAGCAATAACTAGCTGATGCTAGCAGCTTGAAACCGGAAGGGCTGAATTCAACAGGTTTTTCATGGGACACCTAAAAACATGCCCATATAGGCCAGATGAATCCCAAGTGGGCCTCATTCCCAGGTTGGCTGGCTAATCTGTAAAGAGCTAGTGAAATCAGAAAAGGGCAGAAGGCAATGTCCACTCAAGAAACAGTTTTCTGGCAAAAACACCAAGAGAAAGGTCATTCAGCTAAACTTTGGTCTTAAAACTATCACCAGCTGCCTATGACTTTCTCACTTAACATCTCAGCTTGATCCTTAAAATAAAAAGGCTCCTACCGACTTCAAAAGATAGATGGGACAATGAATAAAACAACTGCTATAAAGTGTTTTGTGTTCCTTAAAAGACAAATATTAAATGAACTCAAAATATATGACAATCTTCACGTGCATTAATATATGTAAACACATAAACGTGCCTCTAAAAAGGGCAATGTTGTTTGAGAAGATTTTAAATCTTGAATTTCTGTAAAGGTATTTTTGTGCATAACGAAAAAGATTCACTCCACTGTTTGCAAATATATCAGCTAATCCTGATCTTCAAAGCTACAGATTTTACCATATCAATATACTGAAAACACACAACTATTAGGGAAAAAAACATACCTGCAAAGTCTATCTTGTAGCTGAATTTGGAAGTAGTAAAAGAAATGGAGCCACAAGGGTTTGTTTTGAAGCTTTTTTCGATATCTTCACTGCTAACTGAACACTGAATGTTGGCATCCGGCTTTAAGACAAACCAGAAAGTTTCATTTACCAGCTGTTCACATTAATGATTTGGCCACAGAGGTGGTACTGTGGTCACAGAGACGGGGAATGGAGCGACAAGGGAAACCTGCTAATCACCTGTACTAGTTCCCATCACACAGGGGGAGGAGCACAAGTAAGCCAACATATTAAAAATGGTCGAAAGATTCCAGTGAAGAAACCACTGGTTATAGTCGCCTTCCACAACTGGTTATAGTCCCTTTATCCAGATTATTACAATGTTCATAAATTATTCCAATTTTACTAAGTGGCTCAAATTAAGTCTTCTTTATATAGCTTGGCAGAGTTTAAAAAAAAAGACTGCAAATTTTTGAGCATGGATTCAAGTGTCAGTTTAACTAGCTGTGTGATCTTGGACAAATTATGTTAACTTTTCTGAGTTTCACTTTCTTTGACTATAAGACAGAGTGTTAACATCTGTTTCAGAGTTATTGTGAGAATAAAGGAGAAAATAAATGTACAACACCTAACATAATACCTGGCATACAGAAGGTGTTTAATATGGATTTGTTCTTCCCTTTCTCTTTGTCCACCAAATCAAACTTGGAGTTGCTCAGATGTACTGACACCATGCAACTCTCAGTCACATTCGCCCTCTGTACACACAGTAAACACATACCGTTTCTTCTAAATAAATGACTGTGAAAACCTGGGGAAAAGAAAAGGAAAAGGACTAGAAGAATTTCTAACTTTTCTTTTCATTAAGCTATTTGATTTCCTTAAGATCTGATTTCAAGTTCTACATTCATACTCATTTGATGTATCAGCAAGGTGATGCTAAGTGACTCGAAAGCCTTTCTGCTAAATTCAAGGAGAGGAGGTACCTGAAACATGTGCCACTTGCCACATTCTGCCAAGTAAAACCAGCCCCACTGGGTATCCGAAGTGTCCATGTCTTCCATTTCATTATTTGTCATCTTGGGAAATAATTCGTCCGCTTTGTGAAACATCTCCTGAAAAGCCAGAAAGAGGTAGAGGAAGAAATAATTCTGTTAATACTAAATGTACTTTTTGCAGATCATTTTACTTCTTTACAAAGAATGGTATTCAAGAGTCTTTCCCACCATGACACTTTAAAAACAGCATTCTATCTTCCATACTGGCTCTGAAGATAAACACTTAAAATGTTGAATATCATTGCTTAACAACTAAGGCAAATAATAATAATCTTAGGTAGGATAAACCGATGCCTAGTCAACCATTTAAGTAAGCTATATCAGCATCAATAAGCACTTCCAATTTTCAGTAGAACACCAAGAAATGTCAGTTTTATCATCTGTTCATGTATTTGGTCAAACGGATCTATGCCATCGCAACTAGTTAAGACCAAATGCATCTAAATTTTGTTTTAAACAGTCACTATTTCATCAATGGCATGAAAAGATTATTTATTATTTATTATAGTGTTGGGTACGAAAGAAAATTACAAAAAATATAAATAGTATGATTCAATTTTAACAAAAACACATCTATATTTACACATGTGAATAGGTATGCGTGAATGTGTATGTATAGGTACCTACATTTGCACACACACACACCTCTATAATAAAGAATACAGTACCTATATTTGCACACACACATGCCTCTATATAAAGAAGATCCAAAGCCTGATATTAAAAGCTTAACATAAGAAAGTCTGGATGTACATACAATAATTTGTCATTGTTTCTCCTAGATGTCAGGATAAAAATAATAATAGCTAACGTTTATAGGGTTCTTCCCATGTACTGTTCTAAGTGCTGTACAGATGATAACTCATTCAGGTCTCACAACAACCTAAGTAAGATAAATATTATTATTATCCTAGACTTACAAATGAGGAACTGGCGTACAGAGAGGTCACACAACAAGGAAGCCAAGATTCAAACGCAGGGAGTTTGGCTCCAGGGTCTGTGCACTTAACCACTATGGCTTACTGCCTTGCACTTCATTATCATGATTTTATAATTTTAATTATACCAATTAACTCAAGTACCCATTACCTATGAAAAGTTTTAGACATTCTTGGTTGGGTATTGTAATAAAGAAACGTCCCCAGAAAGGGGCAAAGAAAATTTAATTTAATCTGGAATTCAGCTTCCTGTCCTCATTCTTTAAGGGTTTCTAAATGACCAGTTTAAATTTGCACAACTACTAAATGAAAACATTCTCACTGCAACCAAAACATTCAAAATAAAGCTAAAGACCTTTTTGCCATCACTTCCATTCCTGGAGCCTTTTTACCTTCCTTCTCCAGGGTTAACCGACGCTATCAGTTAACTCTGTATCTTTCAGATCTCCTTCTCTGTCTGCATCCATATACACATATACAAACATATATATGCTTACTGACGATTTGTTAAAAATTTGGTTTCCTGCATCTTTAATTTTTTTTTTTTTTTTTTACAAAGAATAGATACTAGTGGGCAATTTGGAAAATATGAGTTTTTCATTTCATTATAGAAGACGTCCATCCCATTGCTAGAAGGTGTGGCAACCCGGAAAAATTTCCTATTAGTGTGTCTAGGCCACGGTTTGCTCTTCACAAAATGAACACCTAATGGCACCTTCCTCACTGGGTTGTTAGAATGAATGAGACAACGCAGTAAAGAACCAAGAGCAGCACCTGGGCTCAGTGATGGGGGGCTGGTACTTTTTATCCATGTTCGGACGTTCCAGGGAATACGTCATGACTATTTTCCGTTTTTTTTTTTTTTTTCCTTCATGTTTTAAAGCTGATTAGCTTCTAAGAAACGAAAAATGGAACATTCTAGGATCAAGAGCTTCTGGTTTAGAGTCCATTATTTACTTTCTGTGTTTCAACCACACAATGAAGACAATGATTTAAAATTTAAGATCAACTGTCCAGTTAACTATTCACAATTCCTCCTTCTTCTTTCTACTACTGCTCATATCATTTGGCCATTTTATCGTGAGAAAGAGAGAAAGAAAGCAAGAGTGACCTAAATTTAGTCTTTCTTCTGAAAACTACCGAAAAATTAGGAAGGATGCGTTTGACGCTAACAGTTGACATATATAGTTGGTTTATGAGTTCCATCTTTCCTCTATTAGAAAAGAGAATGGAAAACAGAAAAGTATCCTTCGTATACAACACATGCAATGCATGTGCTCTGCCACATAACGTTGTACTTAACATCTCACTTTAGGCCAAGTTACAAACGAGTGTTTTAGTAAAATCCTTTCAGAACTTGCTGTCACAACTTCAGGAGGGACCTAGGACAGGCCTACACTCTACTGATCACTATTTTAGAAAGGACAGCTCTACAGACAGGTACCATTGCACTGAACATTCTTAAAGCACTTCAAATTTTATAAAATTCTTTGTCAATTTACACTTTTTTCCCCTCCACAACCCAATGTGCAGCAGAGAGAAGTCATTATTTTCCGATTAAAGTCAGAAAAAAACAAAGCAGAGAATAATATAATTATTTTGTCTAGATTTAAGAGTTAGCAATACAGAATAGCTGAAAGGAACACCCAAAGTCTCCTGAGTATCACTTCTTCCCTAAGTTACAAAGCCCCACTGCCTCGTTTTCACTTACAGACAGTTATTTCTCCTCTCTTCTGCTGCCAAAGCTTAATTTAATTGCTTTGCTTCACATATGCTCTGGCCTTCTTTCAAAAGATGCATTTCATAAAACTAAAACTCACAATTTTCTATAGTAAGTTTTCACTCCAAAGAAATGGCTTCTTTGCATAATTAGGCTCAAAGAGTAAGTCAAATTTAAATTAATAACTTTAAAATACTATAACCATAGCAATAACGGCTCTAGGCCAGAACACATTTGTAGGTAATAAGAAGAACACGTGCAAGTGATTGGTCATGAAGTAGACATTTGATAATGTTAGATGAACGAACTAGATCAGTCACAATGACACATCCTGCCTGATTTTCCTGTTTTCAATGGGAAGACAACACTTCCAGTACAACAGGATGTGAAGAAAAAGAAGTTAGTATAAAGTGCCACTGCACTCCAGTCTGGGCGACAGAGTGAGACTCCAACTCAAGAAAAACAAAAACAAGGAAGAAAGGCTAGGAGCTCCAAAACAAGCAGAATGGCAGAGCAGGCAGAAGGCTGACATAGAGCACCAGAGACAGCCAGGAAGAGCCCTCTTAAGATCACAGTCAGCCCCTGGAGTCAGGAAGGCTATATAAAAGCACTAGGCTGCACCTACTCAGAAATTATCAGAGCAGGACAAGGGGCAGATGTGAAAACATTCTCTAAGCTGCACATATACCCATCAACACTGGGTGGAAACCTCACCGGCACAAGAACCTCTGACAAAGCACAGTTGAACGGTAAGCTACTCGGACCCAGGGCAGCTCCTATGAAGCCTGGATTAAATAAAAACAGCACAGTCTGGCAGTCAGGGAGACTGCACATGCCCAAGGTTGGGCCCTCGCGGGAACAAACTCCTGAGCTACTAGTACCTGACTAAACGTGGGCCCAAAAAATGCAACTTCCGTGAACTGTACAAGCAGCCTCCAAGCCACACACACCCCAACATTTAAGGGCAAAAATCTACCAACCTAAGGGGGCTTATACACAACATTTGACCAGTAAATGGTCATGCCAATCCAGGAGTGCCGCATAAGCAGTCAGGCCATGGGACAAAAACAAGGGGAGAAAATCTGAGCAGGGACATCAGAAGCTGCACCTGAAGAAGACAGGTTTCATGGAATTCGTTCAGCCAAGTACTAAACACAAACGCCAAAAAACCAACCAAACAAAAACATTAACAGGAATCAGTTCCAGAGTTGCATAAAATATCCAATTTTCAACGAAAAATTATGAGACTTGCAAAAACAAGTAAATCACCATAAAAGTGTGATCATACACAGAAAAAAAAAGCATCCGATGGAAGCTCCTCCTAGAAGGGGCCCAGATGGTGCCCTTAGTAACAAAGACTTCAAAGCAACTATTACAAATATATTCAAAAAACCACACACTACCATGCTTAAGGAAAATTATGATGGCAACGTCTCATCAAGTAACACATATAATAAAGAGAAATACATAATTAAAAAGAGCCAAGTGGAAATTCTGGAGGTGAAAAGTACAGTGACGAAAATGTGAAACTCACTAGAGAGGCTCAATAGTAGATCTGTGAAGAAGAAAATATCAGCAAATATGAAGGTAAATCAATAAATATAATGTATAATGTATTAGGTATAATGCAAGGATGGAGAGAAAAAAATGTAAGAAAAATCAACAGAGCCTCAGAGAAACGTGAGCCATTATTAAGTATCAGAAGGAGAGGAGAGAGAGAAAGGGACAGAAACAATTTTGACAAAATTAAAACTAACCAGGCCAAATGTGGTCAGTTCATGCCTATAATCCCAGAACTTTGGGGGGATGAGGTGAGAGGATTGCTTGAGTCCAGGAGTTTGAGACCAGACTAGGCAACACAGTGAGACCTCATCTCCACAAAGAAAATCAGAAAATTACTCTGGTATAGTGGTGCATGCCTATAGTATCAGCTACTCGGGAGGCTGAGGCGGAAGGACTACATGAGCCCAGGAGGTCGAGGCTACGAGGAGCCAAGAATTGTGCCACTGCACTCCAGCCTGGGTGACAGAGTGAAATCCCTGACTCAAAAAAATGGAAAACAAACAAACAAAAAAACCTAATCAAATTTGTAAAAATAAAAAATCAGTCTACATATCCAAGATGCTTCATAAACTCTGAAAGGGATAAACAGAGATCCAGATGTAGACACAGAAAAGTCAAAATGCTGAAAGTTAAGGACAACTAGAAAATCATAAAATCATCAAATGAAACACAACTGATCATGTGCAAGGGAGTCCCAACAAGATTAACAGCTGGCTTACCATCAGAAACACTAGAGGACAGAAGGCAATGGGACATTTTTGCAAGTGTGTAAAGTAAAATAAAATAAAATAAACCAACTAGTACTCTTACACCACCAACAAAGCTCTCTCTCAAAAATGAAGGTGAAATGAAGATTTGCCCACAATTGCAAAATGAAAGAATTCATTGCTAGCAGACCTGCCTTACAAGGAATGTAGACAAGTGACTGAAAACAAGTGATGCTAGGCAGAAATACAAGTTCACAGGAGAAAAATGAGAACAAAAGAGTGCTGGTAATAGTAATTATGTGTTTTTAAAATATACTATAATTGATGAACTCGACCCCTTTTGCCTCTTGACTAACTTAAAAAGCAAGACGTAAAACCACACGCCTACGTGGACTTCTGGCTCCAAATAGTGGCGAAGTAGCAGGCTGGGTGTGCTCCTCCCGCCCCTCATGCAGAACACCAAAGATGAATACACAGCACCAAGATTATCCCCAGCAGCATCCCAAAGCTCAAATACAAGGAGACAGTTCCCAGGGACACAGAGAAGTGAGAACGCTCTGAGCAGATGATAAGAGAACTGGATTTCCACCTCAACAACACCCCTCCCACAAATCTGCCCAGCACCAACCATGTGGAAAACTCCCCTGACTCATGGTTTCTGCGCTGGAAAAGGTAAGATCGAGGAAAACAACCAGCTTGTCCACCATCTTGGGTTCTCTTACAGGAGACCTGTCCCTGCCACACCCATAGGCAGATGAAGGCATATTCCTGAGGACGGCTGGAGACGAAGGGCTGAGGAGGGACCACAACTCTCGCCCTGGAAACTGCTCTGTAACTTGATTAAAGGAGACACCAAATCAGAGTGGTTGCTCAGCAGTGCCTGGGTGTAGGAACTTCATTCCGCAGGTCCCCTGAATAAAAACCCCAAGCTGATCTTCCCAGACGGCCGGAAAACTCCTTTCAGACTTCCCCTATTCAGGATGATCTGTGGTCTAATTATTTACTAGAGCTGAGACAAACCTGAGCGAAGGGTGCCATCTAGTGCTAAAAAGGAGGTAGTGACCTAATTTCAAAGAAAAAGGAAAGATTCAACAGCTAAATTACAAAGAATTCCTAAGCAAACACATCCAATAACAACCAAGAACAATCCAGACAGAGAAAACTGGAATAAATAATCCTCCAATGCAAGGCGTAGATGTACATCCATTAAAAACAACAGTAAACAGGGAACCATGACCTCTTCAAATGGACAAAGCAAGGAATCAGTGACTGACCCTAATGAGACAATGACATGAACTCTCTGCAAAGAATTCAAAATAGCAGTTTTAAGAAAACTCAGTGACTGCCAACATAACACTGGAAAGCAACTCAGAAATTTAGCGGAATAATTTTAAAAAATCAGATAGAAATCCTGGAACTGAGAAATGAATCAGTAAGTTCAAAGAAGGTTGTCTGAAAATATATAGTCAAAAGAAGAAAAAAGAAAAAAGAACGAAAAGGAACAAAGATCACCTGTAAGAGATTTTTTAAAAATCCAAATTACCGGTGTTCAAGAGGGAGTTGAGCAAAAGCAAGGGTTAGAAAGCTTACTCAAAGAAATAATAACAGAAAACTTTCTACAACTTGTGACAGATATAAATATCCAGGTACATGAAGGTTAGAGAACACCAGACATCTGACCCAAATAAGACTACCCCAAAGAATACAATAATCAAACTTTCAAGGGTCAAGGACAAAAAGAGAATCTTTAAGGCAGCAAGAGAAAAAGAAACAAACAACATATAAAGGCACTCCAGTCACTGACATTTAAATGCGTACAACTGTGAGCAATTCGTGCACATTGTTGGGCAACATTGTTTCAAACTAAAGCATTTATTCTGCCCCAGAGTCCTTGGGTACTGTGATTCGTACAGGCATATTCCACAGTTGCCACAGTGGACACTGTGTTCAGAGGTCTCAGGGTCTTCATAACATGGGCCTCTTTGAAAAGATATCCTCCAAACAAACAACGTTGAAAAGGTTTAACAAAAACATGAACATTTAATTTTTTTTAAGAGTTTTTTAAATTCAATTTTGTGTATGAATTACTTGAAAGTTTTTTTGTGTGTGAATATCTATTCCCAGAAATACACAATATTAATAACAACAAAAAAGGGTACTCCAGTCAGTCTGGAAACAGACTTCTCAATGGAAATCATATAGACCAAGACAGAGACAACATTTTCAAAGTGCTGAAAGAAAGAAACTGCCATACAAGAATACAGTATCCAGGAGAACTATCCTTCAAATATGAAGGAGAGATAAAGTCTTTCTTAGATAAACAAAAGTTAAAAGAATTCACCACCACCAGATCTGTCTTACAAAAAATGCTAAAGGGAGTTCTTCAATCTGAAGAAAAACAAAACAAAAACTAACATGTAAAAAAAAAAAAAATTACAGATCTAAAACCCGCTAGTAAAATTAAGTACCTAAACAAATCCACTGTAATAATTATGGTATGCAATTCACTCAGAACTCTAATAGATGAAGCCCAAAAGACAACTCTATCAAAAAGAATAAGGAGCTAAAGTAACCTATTAAAAGATAGGCAATATAAAAATATACAAATTGAGACAACAAAAAGTCAAAATGTGAGGGGCATGGAGTTGGAGTGAAGAATTGTTTGGATGTTTTCTTTGTGATCTAAGATAAGTTGTCATCTCTTTAAAATAACTTGCTATATCTATATGATTTTTTTTGTAATCGTCATGGTAACCATAATGCAAAAATCTATGGAAGTTCCACTAAAAAGTTAAGCAATGAGTTAAGCAATGAGTTTAAGTCCCACTAAAAAGTTAAGCAATGAGTTAGAACACATTACCAGAGAAAATCACTTAACCTGAATGTAAGACAGTAGGAAAGGAAGAGAGCAGTTACAAAACAACCAGAAAACAAGCAATAAAAATGAGAGCAGTGAGCACTAACTTACAAATAACAACACTAAATGTAAATGGAATCAATCCAATTAAAAGGCAGAGAGTGGCTGAATGGATAAAGAAACAAGATCCAACTATATGCTACCTACAAAAAGCCGCTTCACCTAGGAAGACACACACAGACTAAAAGTGAAGGGATGGAAAAAGACAGCCAATGCAACTGGAAACAAAAAAGAGCAAGACTGGTTTTGCTTAGAAAAAACAGACTACAAATCAAAGATTGTAAAAAAAAGAAAGTCACTTCATCTTGACAATGGGACAAACTCAACAAGTGGATATAACAATTATAAATACCTATGCATACAACATGGGAGCTCCCAGGTATAGAAAACAATCATTAAAAAATTTAAAGTGAGAGACAGACTGCAATACAATAATAGAAGGGGACTTCGAGACCTCGCTTGCAGTAACAGATAGATCATCCAGACAGAAACTCAACAGAGAGACATCAGACCTAAACTACACACTAGACCAAAGAGGCCTAACAGACAGTTATGATACGTTTCACTCAACTGCTGCAGAATAATTCACCATGATTAAGTGGTATTCATCCCAGGGATTCAAGGATGGTCCAACATCTGCAAATCACATAATACATCACATTAACAGACCAATAACAAAAACCATATATAATCATTTTACTAGATGCTAAAAAAGCATCTAATAAAATTCAGCATCGCTTTATAATGAAAACTCTCAACAAATTGGGTACAGAAGGAACATGCCTCAATAATAAAGGCCAAGTCAGGCTCGGTGGCTCAGCCTGTAATCCCGCACCTTGGGAGGCTGAGGTGAGTGGATTGCCTGAGCCCACGGGTTCGAGACCCGCCTGGGCAAGCGAGACCTCATCTCTACAATAAATCAAAAAATTAGCCGGGTGTGGTAACGCGCACATGTAATTCCAGCTACTTGGAAGGCTGAGGCGGAAGGATCGCCAGAGCCCAGCAGATCGAGGATGCGGTGGCCGGGAGCGGCCACTGCACTCCAGCCTGGGTGACAGAGTGAGACTCCAACTCAAAAAAATAAAATAAAATAAAATAAAAATAAATAAATAAAGGCCATATATGACAAACCCAAAACTAACATCATATGGAACAGGGAAGCCTTTCCTCTAAGATCTGGAACAGGACAAGGATGCTCATTTCACAACTATTGTTCAGCATAATACTGGAATTCCTTGTCAGAGCAATTAGGCAAGAAAGAAAAACAAAGGGCAACCAAATTGGAAAGGTGGAAGTCAAATTTTCCTTGCTCACAGATGACATAATCTTATTCTTAGAAAACTCTAAAGACTCCACCCAAAAATTGTTAGAACTGATAAATTCAGTAAAGCTGCAGGATTTAAAATCAACATACAGAAGTCAGTAGTGTTTATATATACCAACAGTGAACAATCAGAAAAATAAATCAAGAAGTGGGGGAGGGGGCAAGATGGCTATCTAGAAGCAGCTGGCTTGTGCCTTTCTCAGGCAGCAAACCAAGGAAGAGAGAGACCCCAGCAACCAGACAGGACAAGACCAAGGACACACCCCGTAATTCACAAAGAAGCGATGGAACCCAGAGAGAGCTCTGGGGAGATTGGGCATCCTGTGTTAGAACCAAGAAGCCCCGTTAGCCTGGTCACACAGGAACAGCGATCGATCAGTCTCTGACATGGAGAAAGGGTGAGTGTGAGTGATCAGAAACTCACAGCTCCTGCCACAAGGAGGAATATCCCTTGACACTCACTGGACTCTGGTCCCACTGCACTGCTGTGTGCTTCCAGAACCCATGTGGAACTGTGCAAGCAGTCAAGCCCAGAAGGCTCCAGCCAAGTCATCCCCTGAGAACCGAATCCCTCAGGCTGCCGTCTCCTACCAGCTCCCAGGCCAGGAGGGAATGGTAAGTCCTAATGCTTTCATTTGCGTCTGCCACAGCAGGCAGTTTCTATCTGGGATGAGCTGCAGGGAGAGAACTTGATTCTGGCATGAGTTCAGAGTATGGACCGCCTGAGTTAAGGGCAGGGGAGCTGGGTGGGACCCACCATCCCCAGCAAGCCCTCTCTCCCCATGTGAATTCTTCCACTCCTGTGATCAGGAGACCCCGCCACCCACCCTGCCAATTGAGGTAGCCAATCATATGCACAAGTGGGGAGCTGGGGTGCTGAACTCTCTGATCTAACTCAACCTGACCAGCTTCCCCCTCCAAACCCACTGAAAGCTCAATAAGGACAGGGGACTCTGGGAGTCCCCACAGCCCCGCCCATCACTTAGGTCATCTGCGTACTTCCCTGGAGCAACACACACCGAGCAGAAAGTTCACAGCCACCACTGCTTCTGGCTTTCTTCTGCAAGCGCCAGCCCCCGGTGAGGTCAAATGGCACAGCCCATTACGACATCTGATACAATAACACAGTTTGGGGGGGTCTGTTCCCAGACCTCAGCTAACACTACTGTCCAAGCTAGCCCAGCCGTCAGGAAGCCGGAGCCTATGTGAGGCCCGCCACAGCACCGCCACAGCTGGCAACTGAGAAGGCCAGGCCACTAAGGCAAGGTACAGCCAAGGAAACCCTGCAGACTCTACACGATGCCCCTGCCGGTCCCTGTCAGAGCTGGGAAGCCAGAGGACTGGTCACCCACCACAGGGAAGCCAGAGGACTGCCAGCCGACACAACTCTACCTAACATCACCGCCTGCTCAAGAACAGAGTAAGCCCATGTCGCCACACATCCTGCAGACCAGTCCGTAGTCGGAAGCACCAGAGAGCATCCTCAAGAGGCGTCGGTGACCAGCTTTCTGTAGAATTTAACCCTGTGCCTTCGTATCACTGGACTCCTTGCAGGCGCTGGCCCGAATTGTGGCAGCCCCATCGAGCAGCTAGACTCAGAAAAGCACACTCACAGTGGTTGGGCCCGCTAGATTAACGCTCCTGGGGAAAGGCGGAGCTACTACATCAGAGGAGCACCCTGTGGGAAAAAAGTAAATAAATCCAGAGTGCAGCCTTCTCTGTGTCCCAGAACTCCCCGCCTGCGGGATGCCTGAGCTCAGTGGGGGAAGACAATGTTTCCTCCCCGGCAGTTGAGCAAACCTCAATGTATTTAACGTATCATTAAGTCCGTAATGTACAGAATTATAATATAGCAGACAGTAGAAGCACTAAGGAGGTAGGTGGGAACAAGCTATCCTAGAGAAGGAAGTGACATCAGATAGTAACTGAAATCCACAGGAAGAAAAGTCAGAAAGAGTAAATAAGAAGGTTAATATAGGCATGTTGCAGTGACTCATGCCTGTAATCCCAGCACTTTGGGAGGCCAAGGTGGGAGGATCCCTTAAGCCCAGGAATTTGAGACCAGCTGGGGTAACATAGCAAGACCCTGCTTCTATTAAAAAAAGAAGACTGTTAATATAACAAACTAAATATATACTTACTGTATACTTGCTCTCCTTTCTTCTATCAGCTTCCATAGAAGACATACGATTACATAACGTAATGGTGTTAAAACTGTATTGTTGGGTTGACAACATATACAGACATATATTAATATGTATATACAGCAGTACAAGTTGTGTGTCCCTGATCCAAAAATCTGAAATCAGAAATGCTCCAAAATCTGAAACTATTTGAGCACCAATATGATACCACCAGTGGAAAATTTCAGACTTGATCTCATGTGATGAATCACAGGCAAAATGAGGGAGCACCACACACAGTTCATCCAAGGGAAAAAAAGACCTTACCAGCCCCCCTTTGCAGTAATATATCATTCCTCACATGCCCAGATTCCTTCATGCATGCACATCCACGAAGGTAATAAAATTATATGTGTGCAGACTGGATGCCCCAACAATAACCCCACAATGCCCTACATGGAGCCAAGATCTACGTGCATTACTCACTGTGTTTTATTTGTGTATTCTCCGCAGTGGTATAAAGATGTTGTTGAAAAGGTTAAAAAAAAGTTCTGCAGATACTCCTATGGGTAACAGTGATAAGGGGGGAAAAAGGAAGCATTTATGCGTATCTGTAGAACAGAAAGTCAAGCTGTTGAAGAAACGAGGCATTTCTAAGTGTGAAACATCTGACAGAAGAGTATTAGTGTTGAAATGACCACTATATACACAATCTGAGTAAACAGAAGGATCAACTGTTTAAGTTCTGTGTTGAAAGTGATGAACAGAAGTTATTTTAAAAATAGGAAAATCCTTCATAGAGCTAAAAATGAAGATGTTGATCATGTATGGAAAGAGTGGTCCGTCAGTATTGCAGGGAACACACTTAATGGCATGCTGATCATGAAACAAGCAAAGATCTATCACGACGAACAGAAAATTGAAGGGAACTGTGAACATTCAATAGGCTGCTTGCAGAAATTTAAGAAAAGACACAGAATTAAATATTTAAAGATGTGTAGTAATGAAGCATCTGCTGATCATGAAGCAGCAGGGAAAGTCACCGAATTTGCCAAGGTCATTAATGATAAAAATCTGACACTAAAACAAGTCTATAATGGTGATGAGACATCACTGTTTTGGCATTACTGTCCCAGAAAGACACTGACTACAGTTGATGAGACAGTCCTCGCAGGAATTGAGGATGTCAAGGACAGAATAACTTTACCAGGGTGTGCTAATGCAACAGGCACACATAAGTGTAAACTTGCTTTGCCAAAAGCTTGGGACCTCACTCTTTTCAACAAATGATTTTCTTACTAGTCCATTATTATGCTAAAAAAAGAAAGAAAAAGGAATGGATCACCGGGGACATCTTTTCTGACTGGTTCACAAACATTTTGCACCTGTGGCTTATGCTCAATGCAGTGAGCTAGGTAATACTGCAAGATTTTGTTATTCCATGACAACTGCTCTACTCATCCTTCAGCTGAAATTCTCATCAAAAATAATACTTATGCCATGTACTTCACCCCAAATGTGACTTCATTAATTCAGACAGGTGACCAGGGGTATCATCAGAGTAATGAAAAGTAAATATAAAAATACTTTCTTGAATACTAGCAGCAGTGAACAAAGGCATGGGTGTGGAAGATTCTGAAAAGGTGTTTAGCATAAAAGATGCCATATATGCTGCTGCCAACTCTTGGAACACAATGATGAAAGACACAGTTGCACCTGGCACAACCTCTGGCCTGCAACTATGTTCGGTGTTGATAATGAACAAGGTGGTGACGTTGAAGGATTCTGTACGCCAAATGATGAAAAGATGATGTATAACCTCCTTACATATGCAAAAAATATAACTTCAGAATCCATCAGTAAGCCAGAAGAAATGGACATTGAAGAAGTTTTTAACACCAATAATGAGGTTCCAGTTGTTCATTCATTGATCATGGTAAAATAGCCAAAATGATTCCTAAGCAAGGAGACTGTGATAACGGTGATAATGAAGACAATGCTAACAATGCAGAAAAAGTTGCTGTAGATAATACGATGAAAATGTGTGATGGGATGACTGAAGGACTATAGCAGCATGCATTCATATCAGAATAAGAAATCGTGTCCATTTGTAACATCAAAGAAAGATTTCTAAGACAAAAATGAGGCAGATGACTCTGGAGGAAACATTTTAAAAAGCATCCAGCAGGGCAACCCCCTCGGGTCCCCTCCCACTGTGGGAGCTTTTCTGTCCTCTCCATAAATCCTGCTTTCAAAAAAAAAAATAAAAAAAGAAAAAAGAAAAATAATAAAAAACATCCAGCAGAATGTCTCCTTTATCCCTACAGGACTACTTTCTGGTCCTGTAACTGCTTCCGATGTTTCCTCTCATAAAAAAGAAAAGAAGCCGGGCTCGGTGG
>CAUYQG010208700.1:0-26635 GCA_963574415.1 Tarsius wallacei
ACCCTGTCTCTTTTTTAAAAAGAAAAAAAAAATATATCGACAGTGGTTATTCTTGGGAAATGGGAATTGAGGCACAAGAATCCCCCAGCATTGTAATTAAAACAAACATGGAGCCGGGCTCGGTGGCTCAGCCTGTAATCCCGCGCCTTTGGGAGGCTAAGGTGAGTGGATTGCCTGAGCCCACGGGTTTGAGACCCGCCTGGGCAAGCGAGACCTCATCTCTACAATAAATCAAAAAATTAGCCAGGCGTGGTAGCGCGCGCCTGTATTCCCGCCACTTGGAAGGCTGAGGCAGAAGGATCGCCGGAGCCCACCAGGTCAAGGCTGTGGTGGCCGGGAGCGGCCACTGCACTCCAGTCTGGGCAACAGAGTGAGACTCCAACTCAAAAAAAAAAGAAAAAAAAAAAGATATGGGGTACAATTCAGGGTTAGGTATACAAATGTTCATTATGCAGGTACCCTTATTGATGAGGTGTGCCCCTCCCTCCCCTGGCAGTTTTCCTCAACTGCCAATCCTACACCCCTCCCTGGCAGTTTCCCACTACTGCCAATCCTTTTCTTACAGTATTATAATAATTGTTCAAGGTCCGCTTGTGAGTGAGAACATATGGTACTCTGTTCTTTGTTTCTGTGACAGATCACTGAGTTTGATAGACTCTAAATCCATCCAAGTTGCTGTGTAGTTCATATGTTTGTCCTTCTTTATGACTGAATAATATTCTATTGTGTATATGTGCCACATTTTAAAAATCCAGTCCAGCTTCTGTGGGCAGCATGGTTGGCACCATGTTTTTGCTATTGTGAATAGAGCTTCAACAAACATGCATGTGCAGGTGTCTTTTTGGTAGAATGACTTGAGTTCCTCCGGGTATATTCCCAATAGGGGGATTGCTGGGTCATATGGAAGGTCAATTTCTAGTTCTTTCAGAAATCATAACAGTGTCTTCCAAAGAGGTTGCACTAGTTTGCATTCCCACCAGTAACGTAGAAGCGTTCCTTTTTCTCTACATCCTCTCCAGCATCTGTTGTTTTTTTAATTAATGATGGCCATTCTTACTGGGGTTAGGTGGTATCTCCGTGTGGTTTTAATTTGCATTTCTCTGATGACTAGTGAGGCTGAGCATTTTTTTCACGTATCTGTTGGCTGCTCATATATCTTCTTTTGAGAAATGTCTATTTATATCTTTTGCTGACTTTATAATGGGGCTGTTTGTTTTTTTCTGTTCGGCACGTTTGAGTTCCTTGTAGATCCTGGATGTTAGGCCTTTGTCAGATATAGCGTTGGCAAATATTTTTTCCCAGTCTGAGGGCTTTCTACTCTTGATAAGAAAACAGTTTGGTGATTCCTGAAAGATCTAAAAATTGACCTTCCATACGGCCCCACAATCCCCCCACTGGGAATATGCCCAGAGGAACTCACATCAATCTATGAAAAAAATATATGCACATGCATGTTTATTGCAGCATTATTCACAATAGCAAAAACATGGAAACAACCGTGATGCCCATCCAAAGAGGACTGGATTAAAAAAAAAATGTGGTACATAGATAGTATGGAATATTATGCAGCTATAAAGAAGGACAAAATTATGAACTTCACAGCAACTTGGATGGACTTAGAGTCTGTAGTTCTGAGTGATCTATTACAGAAACAAAGAACTGAGAATCACATGCTCTCACTCATAAGCGGTTCTTGAACAATTATAATAATACTATAAGAAAGGGATTGGCAGTAGTGGGAAACTACCACGGGGGGGCACACCTCATCAACAAGGGTGCCTGCGTAATGAACATTTTTATACCTAATCCTGAATTGTATCCCATATCTTTCAAATAAAAACATTTAAAAAAAGAAAGCCATGAATAAAAAATAAAGAAAAAAGAAGCACAAAGTCTTGGTGACCATTTTGATATAGGAATAAAAGAGACTAAAGTCAAGAGTGCCTTTATTCTGTCTAGTTTGGGTTTCTGAGTGCAGAAGTAAGCTCAAAGAAGTGGGGGTAATGAGGCAGAGAGTATCTAAATGATTTTGGATATTTGAACTGCGTGTGTTTTTATAAGAAGAGACTAGAAGTCTTATTTCATAAACCACTTATTAACTTACTGAGAAAATAATGAGAGTAGAAATTTTAGTCGAGCTAAGGAGAGAGGTTGGAGATGGAAATGTGATTGGTGGTTGAAGTTATTAAGAGTCCATGAGTAGTGGAACTGTGAGCACAGATGGAGCCTTCTGGAGTAAAAGGTGGTGAGAAGAAGGGAAGCCAGGTACTTCTTTTTTTTGTTTTTAAATTTGATTTTCATATTAGCCCTGTGAAGTAGGTATTTTACAGTTAAGAAACTGAATATTAAGTATTTGTCCAAATTGCACAACTAAGAAGTCATTCAACCCAAATTCAATTTCTGGTTCATTATTATCCTTAGTCTATGAATGTTATAAGACAGGATTGATCATTTTCTCAATAAGTTAATAAAAGTTTTATGAAATAAAACTTACTTTTTCCACCTATATTCTATGTAGTAGCATACAAATTCCCACCCAGTGTTATTCCAGTGTCATTATCATATAATTGACAGTAACATAGCAGTAAGCCAATAATTAAATAAATATTCTATGGCCATCAGGAAAGAGTATCTCCTGTGGTGAGGGCGAGTATATGTATATATACACATATATTAACCTGCATTAGCACACAGAGATAGTTTTATCTTAAGGCAAACTTGACAGCTATGAAGGGATTTAGGCACTAAGTAAGACATGAAACAGGGTGTGACAGTGTTCTGATCATAGTCATAGGGGTGTAAAAAGGCGTTGGTTAAGCCAGATATGATAACTTGGCAACTAAACTCTAATAGTTGTTACTTAATGAATGTCTAAGCACCAATGATGAATAATAAAATAATTAATAGACGCTAGTAAAACAACTCTGTGCCCATAATTGTAAATATAGGAAATGATATTATGCCCATTGTAAAAATGTCTGTGGTTTACAGAAAAGATGACAAGGACTGAACATTTTAATCAAACTATGCAAATAATAGAAAAGTGGAGACTTTTACAAGAATGTAGTTCTTGTAGTCCTATGTGGCTTTTTCCTAGAGATTTCCAAGCTTTAAAGCTGCTTCTTGGTGGCGCAATATATGTGTCCAGAGGAAAGGAGAAGTCACGGAAATTCCAGGTTTGAGAGTCTAATCAATTAAGGAAAATTTCATGGACTGAGGTTAAAAAGCTGTGAAAAACAAGTCATGTGTTAGGTAAGGGCATTGGGGATTATTACAGAAATGTAAAGGAAAAATTAAATAAACAAAGGGAGCTACTTCTGAGGGCCTAACATTGTGAAGTTTACTTTCTATATGAAAATGAGAGAGATCCTTCCTTTTGGCAATTTATTGATAATGTTAAATTGCAAATTTTTCTACCCACAAAATGCAAATTGGCTGTTGTTTGGAATCTTGCAAATGAATTTGCTCTTAGACGTCAAATCTTTGAAGAATTTTTGGCTGGTTTTCTTATTTGGGTTTTGTAGGATGGACCCTTGAACTTTTTTATTTTATTTTATTTTTGTAAGATTCTGGTCATGCTTTAGTTTATATCACAGCAAAGAGGTTTTAAATGGCCTCTTTATGAATGCAGTCGCTGGTGCTTCCATTCTCATTTTCCTTGATCTCAGCATGGCTTTTGACACTGTCAACCGTGCTATCATTTCAGAGTGCTTGAGGGAATTTCCATCCTTAAACACTCAATTTGACATCAAAATAACACTTGAAAAGCACAGTTTTGTAGGCAAATATTTTATCTAAATGGGGTTTTCAGTAATACTGCAAATTCTGTTTAGTTAAAACAATAGCACATAGAGGTCTGATTAATTTAGCTTGGGAGACATTTCCCACTTTGTGCAGCTACCAGGAGCTGTTTTAAAGATGTTTTGCCTCTAGGGTGTTTGGTTTGCCATGAGTACAGGTGGCTTCCTGTATCTGTTGTCACCTCTGTCCTTCCTGAAGTGGACAACAATATGAACCAGTGAAGCTTTGTTTTGAACTAAAACTTACCTAGAGTGTGTTGTTGGTGTGAAATTAGTGATTTCTGTACCCAGCACCCGGTTACCGAATTTATCTATTATATGTTAATATGAATAATGCCATTTCTGAGTTATAAAACTTTCTTCTGGCGAATTTGCTAAAAGACTGATTGTTTTCCTCATCATGTACTGGTTAAAGAGAAACATTCACAGATAAATTCTGGCTTTGAGCTCTATGGCACCCCAGCTTTTAATTTCAGTGTTACTACACAAATAGAGCCAGGATTATTTGCTATAAGTCTGGTGCCAACTTTTGTCCTGTAAGTGTCCTTCCTTTGCACATTGTGATAGGCAGATTATTAAGGCTTGCAAATGTCATTTAATAATAGAACTACTCTTACTCCTCATGTATTCCTGTTTAACATGAAAGTATGGATTTTGCTTTTAAGTGTTTCTGAACTCAACAGCTGTTCTACCCATTTGGTTGTTCTGCCAAGAACCCTTTTATAAGCAGTTCTTGAAGTTACAGGGGCATGCAAAAGTGAGAAAACCTTACTCTCAGACTAAACTCCGGTATTCCACGGTTGACCTTTCAGCAAACTAAGAGATGATGGTTGTGGTATCTGGTGAGTTTGGGATTCTGAGCAGATTTCCTGATTTAATTTTAAATATGTTTCATCTTGGACAGTATACTTTTTGGAACCCATCACCACAGGTTTCAGTCAGAGTACTATACATGTTCAGTAATGGGAAATACTTTTTAAAAAAAATAGCATTCATTGCATTTTATCATAAATTAAGTTTATTAACAATGATTCCTCTGCAAGAATTGCATATTTCTTTGTCATAAGAAAAGTTCAATATTTTCTAAAGAAGTAGGTTGAAAAAGCTGAGCAGCCTTTTTGAGATTTGGATTATGAAAAACAAATGTGATTATCTTGGATTCAGGTCATTGATTACAAACATGGAAGTCTGAATTTTTCAGAGGGGTAAAAACAGTTCTGAAAAATTTCCCTTTTGACTCTCTTGGATTTTGAAGAAGAAAAAAGGGAAGGAAAAGACCAAAAGAAACAATAAAATGTTGCATTGGAATATGGGTCAGGATTAAATAATTTTAAAATGATTGCGTACAACCAGTTCCAGCAGGCAACTCACCATTGAAAAGAAACCACCATTAGCCCCTCTCCTTAGAGGCAATGGAAGTGGAGGACACTTTTCCAGTGAAATAGACCTGATATAATTGGAATGGATCCAAAACGGTTTTCTACTGGACACAATAGGTTGTCTTATGAAATAAAGGCAGCACGAGTAGACATGGTATTAGTGGACCTAAAAGCTGTGGCCGTTCATGTGCAATAACTGCCTTTTTCAAAGGAAAACTTCCGTGGCTCTGAAAAACCAAAAACCATGTCTGTGATAACCTGCCCATAAAATCTTTAACACAATGATAATGCAGGCTACAATCAGTTCTACATAGTTTTTAAAAATTTGTGACTGATGTGCAGTAAAAGTAATGGTAGTTCGATTTTATTTAGTCTCTTCAGTTTCTTTAATGAGAAAAGTGGTAGAATTCCCATTGTAAAAATGATGCAACTGAGACAGACTTAAGGGTGGTAAGGATACCCTAGGTCTTATAACTGTCAACAGCAGACCTGAAATTGGAACTTAAGTCAACCTTATTTCAAAATCTGTGCTGTGCAGCTGACTTTCTCCAATTGCCACACAACCTTTTACATTTTGGGAACTTCCCTAATATGAAAGTACTTGCAAGGCCTACTTCTTAGCAGCTATTGCTCCTGCAAATAGATAACAGTGGCCTTTGCTTTGGGATTGTGCGCTGTGTGTATCTGTTGCATAGATAATGGGAACAATTTACAAACACTGCTTTTGCCTGATCTGTGGAAGGAAGCGATTTTAACTTATTCTTTTCTTTAAGTTTTAATATGCTCCCAAAGAGGTAGGCTTAAATCCATGGAAATAATTTCCCCCTTCGTTTTCTTCATGGCCATTGATTAAAACTGAGATGAATGAATATACCAAAACTTCTTGTTTTTTTTTCAGTTCTCTTGAAAAAAATCTAAGAAGTAATGGAATCTCAGTGTAATCAATGCAAAAATAGAGCAAACTGTTAAATATTATGAAGCATTATTTGCTAGAAATTTCAAGAGAAAATTCAACTGTATGAATGTGAAAGTAGCACATTATATATAAAATGTAGACTGAAATAAGAAACATAATTGAATTAGCATGAGGACATTAAGTGATAAAATGAATGTTTTTATTGACTAAGGGTGAGTAGTTGGATCATTATAGTGAAAATCTCAATCAAGGCATCTTAGATATTTAAGACTTAAATGTGACTTTGATATAGCCTCTGGCAACATCTGAGGAGATTCTAGACAAAACTGAGCCATTTACATGGCATCTTATTACTGAATAAATTTTGCTTGATTCACCATCAACTCAGATTATTATTATTTTTCTTAAAGCTAACAGTCCACCAGTATGTTTAATGTATTTGTTGGATTTTAAAAGGCTACTATAATTGCTGTTTTAAATGAAGTACAAATTATCAAGTCAATGTATGTGTGAGATAAATGGGTACATACACACATCAACTAGTTTTTGCTCTTTCACTCTTTAGCTACTATCAAGATTAGTGGGAAATTGTAGCATTCATGAGAAAAAGCCCAATTTATGTTATATAATTTAATAATTAATTCTAGATTTATGATACTGTCAATAATTTCTAGAGTTAATTTAAATTTAACATATAAAGAATGTTTCTGTTGTGTTAGTTGGCCAACATGAAAATGTATGTATCTGTAGCTCTCTTTGGCTAGCATTCATACTGTGAATCCCAAGGTTGAGAGATATCTTAATCTAGATTGAAATATTGAAATCTATATGAAATGGACTAGTGATTGTTGATAGATTTGGGGGGAAAAGGGGATAGTACAGCTTTCTGAACAGAGTTGCCTGGTAGGTATAGAGGGCTTTTAAAATATAAACTCTTCTGTTTTTCTAAAAAAAAAATCAGGGGTGGTAGAATATATTTTTCATCCTTCTCATGGAGAATTGGACATAATCTGTCACTTTTCTTGATGGGAGTTTGTCTTATCTCCAGGGTTTTGGTAACCAGTGAATAAAACTGAAATGTTCTAATCATCTTTTTCTATCAGTGCCCACCACAGGACATCAAATATGGTAGTCATACAGTAATTATTTCTTGAATACACACAAAGCTATATAGAGAGACTGAGCATAAAACTGTTTCAAAGGATTAGGTTAATTCATCTCTGGGATCAGAAAGCATACTTGAAAAGAATAATTTTTTTAATGAATTAAGAATGGACAAAAAGTACATCTAGGCCCCAGTGGCACACTCAGTCAACTGTGATTTTGTTGTGCTTTCTCTCCAGTCTAGAGAGATAGAAAACATCTATGCATTTGTGTATTAATACAGTCTTCTGTTAGTCTTTCCATCAATTCCAAAAATCTAAGGAAATGAAATGGTGACTAGAGAAAGGGAAATGAAACAGGGTTCCAATGATCTTATGTGTACTGCAAATTTAAATCAAAATGCTGATATGAATGTGTGGAAATTTATCTGAAATGCTGCAGTTAGTCATCAAAACAAGTGAGGGGGTTTCTTTGAACCACATGGTTATATGCTACTTGACACAAGATGGAACCTGACTTCAAAGCTGTTGAGCAGTATTTTCTTAGAATATCGTCTGTCTTGGCAAGGGAAGACAAGCAGAAGAAGAAATAACTTGGTGCATTATTAAATGCTGCTTTGTCTTTAAAAAATAAGTTCTGGAGGACACACTTCATTTGGTGAAGTTGGTGTAGTTGCAAAAGTTTACTCAGTGACAGAGGCATTCTCTCCCCTTGAATTTCTATAATATTATTTATTATTGACTTACTCTCAGTGGTTGGGAACTTATAATTGGGTGTCTAGATGAATAACATTCTCTGTTTAGTATATTGGAGTAGTCTTTTAATCCCCTCAAGTGAAAATTACAAATGACTTGTCAAGCATATGTAACAGTCAGATACAACGGAACATCAGCTGTAGGATTTTGAGGCTATCTACATCTGTCTCTTGCCATTTCTGCTGCCCATCTATCATATATGCACATATTTGCTTTCTAGTATGCTGTTGTACCAAAACTCATAATATCCAATCAGTTTTTCCTGGATTAGGCTTTTTTATTCAGTGTGTTGTGACTTCCAAAAGGACAAGTATTGGTGTAAGAATTAAATGGCTTTCTATACATTGTTAATTTGAATTTGCCAACAGGAGAGGAGGAAAAGTCTATCATTGGAACATGGGTAAGTTGAGAAGATGTGGACAGGTGTGGAGGAGGTGGATTCTTAAATTGCTTTTAAGCACTGGGTATGTTGGCACATTGAAGAATTAAGTTCCCCAGACTTTTTCTTCCACAATTTGTTTCACATTGTACTTCTGTTCTGATTACAGACTCTATACAGTACTGCACAGTCCAGTATGGTAGCCATTAGCCCTATGTGTCAATTTAAATTTTAATTAATGACATGAACTAAAATGGAAAAATATGTTTCCTCAGTTGTATGAACTTCATTTCTAGTGCTTAGTGGACACATGGGACAAGTGGCTACTGTAATGAACAGTGCAGATCATAGAATCCTATCATCACAGAAAGTTCTACACAACAACTCAGATTGAATGTATTCTGGGATTTCCACATGTTTTCTCTGTCTGTGCTCCCCCTCTTGACCTTCTGGTCAATAATAATCTGTCTGCATGATTGTCTTTTTAAAAGAAAGAGTAGCTGAGTTTAAGTTATTTTCATTTTTTTTTTTTAGTGCACTTTGTATGTTGTTTGCTGTCGGTGCCCCTTCTTAGTAATTATAGTACTACTCCCCTATTCTGAATATGTATTAAAACATTTTTCAGTAGGGCTATGATGAAGTATACTTTCACCACTCCTCTTTGGTGGTGTGGTTCAGTGCCTTGGTTTTAATTCATAGAAACACCACTGCTGCACAGTAAATTATATTGAAATAAGTGTGGCATATCATGACAAAAATATCCCCTGAAAATGAGGAAAAACAAGCTTGACACTCAGGTGGCTAATACATCACTCAGATATTAGGAAATGGATTGCACTCTTGTTAACAGAAAGTAAGGGGATAGAAGGTGATTTCAGTAATATGTAAGTAGGGAAAAGAAAATGGAAAAAATAGGAATTATTTTTAGCTGACTTGCTGTTTATAGGGGTGAAAATGCAGATTATAAGCAGGTGACCATTGTGTAAGTGTGTTATCCTTTCCTTTTACTCCCTGCCTGGCCCATGGGTCTTATTTCTTTCTAGGAGTGTTGGTGTTGGCAGTATTTATCTCTGTTCTTCTGTGAATTCTCTCATTTGCATTGCATTCATTTATTGAATTCATGCATCCTCCACTGTGTCATTTTCCTTTCATACTTCAGTTTTGTTTTGCTTTTTTCATTGATGCAGGATTATAATTCTTAGCTCTCAAATGCATTGGATATTCAATAGAGAAAAATCACTAACCATCTTTTTTTTTTTTAAGTAACAAAAATTTCTTTTCCTGCTGTGGAATAGCAGAGAAAATAGCCAAAAGTATAGGAAGAATTGAACAGTGTTATGGGAAATGGGAGGAGGGTCAAAAAAGCTATCAGGACTGGCAGCATTTGAAAGTGAATGATGGAATTAAGAAAGTCTATTGACTATGGCCTACCATAATTGGGAATTCCTAAAGCTGCTTGATATCAGTCTATCAATTCAAAAAGCAATCTGTATGTTTACCTCTTTCTTCGCTTTTGTACAGACAATGGCAGAGCATGCATCAGGGCAGCAGCCTCCAGGGAGCAGAAATAATTTCTTAACAGTTTGCTGTATTTGGGATGCCATCATAATTTAATCATATTGATACCAAAAACTGTACAATGGAATGCATTGTGAGACAGTGATTGGCACCTGTAGTCACTTATTATTTTGTCAAGAATCTGACACGCCAGTCAATTGCATGAGCAATGTATGCTTGCTTGAAACTGATCATGAAGCACCTAATGTTAAGCATCTTGATATTTTCTACTAATGTAGGTCATTGTTGGACTTTAGAGCTTTCACTCATGCTTCTATTTTGTGACTATGGGGGAAATGATGATGGTGTGAGCTATTGAAAGCATTTTACAGCAAAGTAATACTTTTTAGAATGGACTCCAGAGTGAGTTGGCACACTGGCCTCATTTATTTAATGATTTCTTCCATGATTATGAAAATAAAATGAGCCTTCTATGGAGAATTTTGAAGTACAGGCAAATATAAAGACAAAAATAGATAATTCTACTAGTCACTATAACCACAGCTTATAATTTGGAGCTATTTTCTTCCAATCTTTAAAATTACCTAAGTATGTTTTGGTAAATTTATTTTTAAAAATTACTTAGGTATTTTAAGAATATCTTATATTATTTAATATTTTTAAAGCACCATTTAATAGTATATCATACATATGATATACTGTAATTTAATTCTCTATGACTGGATATTTAGATTGTTTTCTATGTGTTTATTATTATAAGTAAAGTTGTGATGAACTTTTTTGGTAAATTTTGTATGAATCTTTGCATTCCTTAAGATTATTATATAAGGATAGAATTATGATATAGGTATGTGTGTCTAAAGGCTGTTGATATATATTGATAGATTCCTTTCTAGCAAATATGCCATCACATAAATAGCAGTGTGAATAATAGCTGTACCACACCTTTGTCAACACCAGTAGAGATTTTAAAACATTTCTTAATTTGATAGTGAAAATGAATATTCCATTGAAAATTACATAACTTTGGTCATTATTAAATAAATATTTTTTATATTTTCATCACTTAGTTCTTCTGTTAGTTTAATGGGCTCTACCTGCTTTTCTGTTAGAAAGGTAGTGGCTTTAATTGATTGCTGGGAACTAGTTATTAAGGTCATAATTCATTTATAACTTAAGTACATTCTACAGTTTTACTTTTGCTTCTTAATTGTTTTCATTTTAATATATAGAAGTTTTTCTTTTCTATATTTAAATCTGTCATCTTTTCCTTTTTGGATTTATTTAGCACTTTTACACTTGAGAAGGCATTCTTCCCTATCAAAACATAAGACGTACACTAACATTTTAATTTTTTCCCCTAATCTGCAATAGTGTTGAAGTTACGTTGATTCTAATGAGAAGTGGTTCTAACATTAGCTCTTAGTATAGCATGTGGAATATAGCAAATTCTAAAAAGATAACTGAACATACTGAATGATTACATGCCTTGTACTAGGATCTAGGCCATTTTTTTCTTCTGCCATATGTCAGTGTTTGTATTCAAATCATCCTGCTTTAATTACTGTATTTTTATAATATGCTAGTAATAAATAATCTGGTAGGGGAAGAAAAACTTTGTCCTGCTACTCTTTTCTAAATTTTCTTTGAAATTTTCACCTATTTATTTTTACAAGTAAGCTTTGACAACTCTTGTCCATGGGTATCCTTTTGGACTTTTTATTAGGCTTTGGAAGGGAGTGTCATTTCTAAAATACTCCATTTTTCTGTTGAGGAATATGATACAGATCTATATTATTAATTCAGGTATTCTTTTATATTGTCCCTGAGTAAAATTTGGCAGTTCCCTTAATTTCAATGAAATGTCTTTTAAGTCTTATCTCCTTTAAGATTATAAGATAATTATACTTTCTGCCACTGATATTTTATAAAATTGAAAAAGTATCCTCTGTTTCCTATTTAGCTTTCCAGTCCTTTTACTAAAACCTATTGTTGTTTTTTATTGAGGTGAAATTTGTATGACAGAAAATTAGCCATTTGTAAGTGAATAGTTTAGTGGCGTTTAATACATTCACAAGTCTGTATAACTACCACCTCTGTCTATTTCCAGAGTATGCTCATACCCATAAAAGGAACTCCATATCCATCAAGCATTTGCTTCCATTTCCCCTGCCCCAGTCACTGACAACCACCAGTCTGTATTCTGTCTCTGTGCATTTACGTGTTTTGGATATTTTCTATAAATGTGATCATATATGTGGCCTTTGTGTCTGGCTTCTTTCACTGAGCATAATGTTTTTGAGGTTCATCAATGTTGTAGCATGTATCAGTACTTCATTTCTTTTGTGGCTGAATAGTACCCCATTGTATGGATATAATGCAATTTTATTATCCATTGATGGATATTTGAGTTGTTTCTTCCTTTTAACTATTGTGAATGGAACTGCTATAAACATCTGGGGACAAGAATTTGAGTACCTGCTTTCAATTTTTATGGGTATATACCTAAGAGTGGAACTTCTAGGTCATAAGGTGATTGTATATTTAAGTTTTTGAGAAACTACCAATCTCTTTTCTATAGTGACTGAATCGCTTTACATTCACGCTGAAAATTCACAAATTCTCTTCTTCCTTGCAGATACTTATTTTCTTATTCTTTTTTTTTTTGAGTTGGAGTCTTACTCCATCACCCAGGCTGAGTGCAGTGGCACACTGAAGACCACCCCAGCGTTGACCTGCTGGGCGCCGGCAATCCTTCTGCCTCAGCTTTCCAAGTAGCCGGAACTACAAATGTGCGCTACCACCCCCAGCTAATTTTTTATTTATTATAGAGCTGAGGTCTTGCCAAGTTGCCTCGGCTGGTCTCGAACTCGCGGGCTCAGGCAATCCACTCACCTTGGCCTCCCAAAGTGATGGGATTACAGGCTAATCCACTGAGCCCAGCCCAGATACTTCTTTTCTATGTTTAAACTTTTTACAATTATAACTATCCTCTTGAGTGTGAGGTAGTACTTTATTGTGCTTTTGATTTGTGGTTCCCTAATGAAGAATGATGCTGAGCATCTTTTAAGATGTGCTTGTTGGACATAACTTGTTTTGAATCTAGCTTATTGCTACTAAATTATTTTTACAATTTAAAATTTAGATGCAGTTTTGTAATGCTTCTATAGATTACTAAAACACTTGTGTCAAATGTTCAATCTTAAAGTCATTTCACACCACAGCATCCTTATACTTTTGATTCATTTCCCAGTTACTTGGAATACATCTTGGTGTGATTTTCAAAACTAATTAATGTTTTGGATTTTCTGAGTTCTTGAATTTTATTTGTTTATTATTAATATGATCATATTTGAATTATTACTTGGTGTATTACACAATTTTTGGCTTCCAAACTTTCCCCTCTTAATTAAATTACTGTAAATTTTTCTCTTTTGTCTTTCTCATGTTATTTAAGCTGCTGGGGAGATATTTGATGCCAGCCAGAATTTTGTTTCTTTGAAGATAAGCTTGTTTATTCTACAGAGAGGTTTGCAGCTTACCCACCATCTCTTGGGCATTGTATTGAAAACCTTTACCTAGGGTATGTGTGTGTGAATGAGCATTTTTCTTTAGACTCTTAGGAATGCCAGTCATTCCCAGTTTCTACTAAAAATTCCAAAATGATATTTGTTTACAAGAATCATCAAAGATTACCTGGAAAAAGTAATACATCAGAATTTCAAAGAAAATTGAGAAAAGATTAGGACAGATTTTTTTCTTTGTGTGGACCACGATGTGCTCTTTTGATTGATAAACTTGCCCCTTCTCAGCTTAAAGTTTTCTTTTAAATTTGTCCTTGATTTACACTTCCACCAACAGTGTAGAAGTATTCCCTTTTCCCCACAACCTCTCCAGCATCTGTTGTTTTTTGAGTTATTGATGATGGTCATCCTGACTGGAGTTAGGTGGTATTTCATTGTAGTTTTAATTCTCATTTCTTTGATGAGTAGTGAAGCTGAGGATTTTTAAAAATGTATTTGTTGGCTGCTTTTATGTCTTCTTCTGAGAAGTGTTTATTCTTAGCTTTTGCCCATTTTTTAAAGCAATTTGTTTTTCTTCCTTTTAGCACATTTGAGTTCCTTGTAGATCCTGGATGTTAGACCTTTGTCAGATTTATAGTTGGCAAGTATTCCACCCCTCTCCCCATTCTGTGGGCTATCTCCTCACTCTCTTGATGGTTTATTTTACTTTGCAGAAGCTTTTCAGTTTGATGAGGTCCTATTTGTCTATCTTATCTAGTACAACCTCTGTGGAAAACTGTGGTGATTTCTAAAAGATCTAAAAATCTACTTTCCAGCAATCCCCCTTCTGGGAATATACCCGGAGGAACTCAAATCACTCTATGAAAAAGATACCTGCACATGCATGTTTATTGCAGCATTGTTCATAATAGCAAAAACATGGAACCAACCATGCTGCCCTTCAGAAGTGGACTGGATAAAGAAGATGTGGTGCTTGTATCCTATGGAATATTATGTAGCCATAAAGAAAAACAAAAGTATGGACTTTGCAGCAACTTGGATGGATGATGAGTTTATAATACCAAATAATCTATCACAGAAGCAAAGATCTGAGTACTACATGTACTCACTCATAAGCGGACCTTGAGCATTTATCATAATAATATAAGAAAGGGATAGCAGTAGTGGGACACTGCCAGAGGGGGCACATAATATCAATAAGGGTATCCAAACTTTACCTGTTCAGTGACCACTTATGTACCTAACCCTGAATTTTACCTCACATCTTTAAAATAAAAATAACTAAATTTAAAAAAAATGGTCCTTGAGTTTTGCTTTTATTTCCATTTTTTTCTATTTTTCCATTCCCATTGTTATAGGTGTTATTCAAAAAGTAAATCTGTTTTCTGTTCTTCCTAATAATCTTCTCATCATTTTCAGTTTTTTGGCTTGTTCTTCTAAGGTCTAGAAGAATGGTACAATATGTTCTCGTCACATTAGTGGTTTGATTTTCTGCACTGCTTATTATACTCACTGCTATATGCCGTGTGATTTTTATTTTTCCTGTTGTGCGTTAGTTTTTTTCCTTACCAGCTCTTTTCATCCTCTCAGTTCTTTTTTTATTTTATTTTTCAACTCTGCTGATGTTATTTCATAAACTCTATGGCCAAGAGAAGACAGGGCCATGGTATAACCCCAGGCCTTTGGAACTGAAAACATGAGCTGTTCTACTTTTAAAGTTATTTTCAAAGAAAATATACTAAACATATGAAAAATAATTAAAAGATGAAGAATGATAGCGTGTGCTTGCTTGAAAATGTATACTTGGCTACTAAGGGCTTTACTTAGTAAAGAGTGAGTCACAAGTAGAGTCATAAATGGTTTACTGTTTTTTTTTTGTTTTTTTTTGTTTTTGAGTTGGAGTCTCACTCTGTCACCCAGACTGGAGTGCAGTGGCCGCTCCCGGCCACCGCAGCCTCGACCTGTTGGTCTCCGGCGGACCTTCCGCCTCAGCCTTCCAAGTAGCTGGAACTACAGGCACGCGCTACCACGCCCGGCTGATTTTTTATTTATTGTAGAGATGAGGTCTCACCAAGTTGCCCAGGCAGGTCTCGAACCCGCGGGCTCAGGCAATCCACTCACCTCAGCCTTCCAAGGCATGGGATTACAGGCTGAGCCACCGAGCCCGACTGGTTTACTGTTTATCTAGAAGATGCTATGTACCTGTTAGAGCATGTCCTTATACATAAATATAGATTATGTCTCTAAAAAAAAAGGTGAAGTAATAAAGGAAGATGGGGAATTTCACTTCTTACCAGTGTCTTCCCTGTATCTGTGACTGATTCCTTGGCTTACATGTGATGAGTATGGGCATCAACACATTGTACAGATATCACAGTTGGGGCAGTTTGTAAAATAGGGGAAGAACGAGCTTCAGTGTGTTACACGGACATGAGTTTGTGTAATGGTTCCAACACTTTTCAGTTAAGTCAGTTTGACCATGTTCCCTAACCCCTGAGTCTGTCTATCACACTGTAAGAATCCCACTTCTAAGAAAATTGTGAGGATTGAATGTCATAACAATACCTTCATGAATCTAAGACAGCACATGGCATGTGATAGCACTCAGAAATTATATCTCTTATTCGGTATTCATTTATTGAATCCTATGAATGAAGCACTTTGCTAGGGCCTGGAGGCCAAGTTATGAGTAAGACACAATCCCTGCCCTCAAGGAGCTCAAAATTTAGTTGAACAAGCACAAAAGGAAGCTAGCAATAATATTTTATAATAAGACTTCCCTGGAGACTTTACTGCTTTATGTTGAATACTAGGCTGCATAGGTGGATAATGTCCAAGATAAAGATTTACCACAGGACAAGGAGAGGGTCATTACTCAATCAGGGAAGATTTTAAAGTAGAAGTTACACTTCAGTTGAGGTTTTCTGCCTCCCTGTTTCCTTTGTAAATTGGATTAAAATTTTGCTCTACCAAGGGACATGATATTTCAAGGAACTTTGCTACATATCTTTTTTGTAAAGTGAAATCTTTTGTAATGCAAATAGTCACTTCCTAATTTATATGTGGAGCACGTTAAGATTTTTGTATGTCAGGTTTTCTTTTCTTTTCTTTTTTAAAGATGGGCACAATGGTCTATCTTTGCAATAAGTAAAAACATCCTTACAGTAATTGAATGAGAAATTATTGATTGAATTTAATCTGCATTTTTTTCTCCACATCCTATAAAGAATAAAGAAGCTGTTTTAAATGTAAAAATGCCCTTGCTGAAGTGAATAAAGAAGGCATGTTTGTGCAGACTTGACTGGAAGTTAAGAATTTTCTTTCTTGTTAATCAGCTGAACTTTACATTTTACTTCTCCAGGACTCAGTTTCCCCATATGTATAAATGTGGGATTCAAACTACAGTATTTCTTCATTCCGTTGCTGCTGTAGAATTCTATGGAAGGAAAAGAAAATGATTAATGACAAGCTTGTTTTATCCTTAAAATAATAAATTATAAGTAGCTAGTATTCTAAGAGATAGAAATAAAAATGACAACTATGTTTAGTTTAAGATCAAGAAGTCTGGGTTTGAAAAAACGAAACTCTGGACAATTGTGCTTATTTTAGACTTTTAGAAAGTGCCAGGCAATCAGTTAGAAGAAGACAAAATTTATATAGCCAACAAGAAAAGTGATTATTATATAAATATGGTAAGAAAATGTTTCACTTCAATATTCTCATATGGAATTACTTCAATGAGTCAGACAAAGTTTTGTACATATACACATTAAATAAATTATAATTTAAATTTGAGCCATGATCTAAGAGTAGATTCAGTTATACTAAATAGTAAGGGACAAAGTACTTAGGAAACAATGGAATGTGAAACAAATGATGAAAAGTTCACTTTTTATTTATCTCCTGCCATTGTTGCTTAATTCCGCTGAAGGATATTTATAGTAGTACACGAGGTGGTGGGGGGGGAACCCAAAAAAGCCAGAATTTGTTTATAAGAATTTGTGTATTTATCCTTACACATTCAAACTTCAGTCACCTTCAAAGTACTGTCCATTTGATGCAACAGACCTATAGGGATGCTTTTTCCACTGCTCAAAACAGTTTTTGAACTGGTCAATTTTGATGTCTTTTAGTGCTGTTGCTGCTTTTTGTTTCACCTCTTCCACGTCAGCAAAATGTTTCCCTTTGAGGACCTTTTTAGTTGGAGAAACAAAAAAAGAGTCAGGGTGAGATTGGATGAATAGGGAAGGTGGGGCACAGGGGTCATTCCATTTTTGGTCAAAAACTACTGAACACTCAGCGTGGTGTGGGCAGCTGTGCTTGTAAATCACCCATCATGAAATGGCAAACTCATTGAAAGAATCCCCAAAAAGAAAAAAAAAAAAAAAAAGAAAAAAGCCAAACACAGCCTCTTACAACAACACTAGCTGGTACACTGATGTTGATGGGTTTCTAGAATATTTACCTAGTAGGAGAAGCCTGTACTACTAGGGACCCACACTCCCCCCAAAAATTCTGGGTTTTTTTGAGGGGGGGTCCTCCCTTGTATAATAAGTAACTATAGGGTATAGTTTATCCTGAGTATATGGTTAGATTTTTTTTCCTACATTGTTTTCAGCAAAAATGTGATTTTGTGTTTTTAAGCAGAATTTTAATTTTATGTTAGATATTGATTTGAGGAGATTTATTTGTTGTCTTTATTGTTTAGAAATATATTAAGATAAATTAACCTAAGGAACAATGAGTACATAAAAATACTATGTCATACTGTCATTCATTCATATATTTATTGTGAGCTAACATTACAAACTATTTTGATGTATCAATAGTACCTTAAGGATGCCTGTCCATTATCATAGCTGCTAGCCACAGGTGCTTATTCGCTGCTTAATATGTAGTGAGTTAGAGTTAAGATGTGCTGTAAATACTCACATACATACTGAATTTCAAATGGTTTAAAAAAGGATATAAAATATCTCCCTAATGTGTATTCCATATTGAAATGAAAACATTTAAGATAGATTGGATTAAATAAAATATATTTTAAAAATCAAGCTCAGCTTAAACTATTTTTTAAATGTGGCTGCTAGCAAATTTTAAATTACTTATGTGGTTTGCATTATATTTTTATTGGACAGCGCTGCCTTGGAGTTAAAGAACCGAGTCATCTGTTGAGTCCTGATGTGTTAGTTCTGACACAGTGTATAAATACACTGATGATTGATCGTTCGTTAATAGCTCTTATCTATGAGACATCCATGAAATAGGAAATCACAGCCTTTTATTTCTTTACCCTTATCCACCAACATAGGAATAGTATCTGAAGGCATGGAAAGGGAAGGGCTATACTTTAGATGACTTTAGAAAGCTTGTGATGCTTTTGCTTTCTCTTCTTATTCTGAAGTGTTAGAATATGTTTGTAATTCCTGTAAATGACATGGAACAAGATTTATAAATACCTTTACAATTCGTGGTCTAATTTTTTTCTTCAATAACATTTAAAAACCTATGTATCAGTCAAGGCTTCCTCACGCTCTCTCCTGGCTGCCTTCTCAAATATCTGCCCCTGAAAGTCAAGTGAACTCCACTAGCACTTCTGATGTACATGACTTGCTTTATACCATAGTTGATATCATCATTGGCCCCGTGTTTTTGTTACTTTTCCTTTGGTCTAACTGTCCTTTATTTATTTATTTATTTATTTATTTTTGAGTTGGCGTCTCACTCCGTCGCCCAGACAGGAGTGCAGTGGCCACTCCCGGCCACCGCAGCCTCGACCTGCTGGGCTCCAGCGATCCTTCCGCCTCAGCCTTCCGAGTAGCCGGAACTACAGGCACACGCTACCACGCCCGGCTAATTTTTTTTTTGATTTATTGTAGAGATGAGGTTTCGCCTGCCCAGGTAGGTCTCGAACCCGCAGGCTCAGGCATTCCACTCACCTCAGCCTCCCAAGGCACGGGATTACAGGCTGAGCCACTGAGCCCGGCTCTAACTGTCCTTTAAAACTGTATATCCAGCTTGCACCTGACTTATTTGCTTATGTTTAGTTGATCTGAAAGTGTCTAATATAGAGTGGGTACTCTAAAAATATTTATTGAATTAAAAGAGCACCTACTGAGGTTTAAAAGATTAACTGTCCTTCCTCAACTCTTATCCCTCATCAAAGTTATTTGACTCCATGAAGTCATACGTCAGAATTAACCTAAAGACTCGAGCAAACCATTGTTGGAACATGCATCAGCAATAAGTTGGTCGACAGATTCTGCTGCACTTTTTTTTTTCTGATTTTAAAAATTGTTTTATCACAAAGTAAGCTCACTTAATGTTGATCATCTAGCTAATATTTCAACACAACTGCTCCAAATAGTCTCTTGTGCGTTTCAGTGTTATTTGGCACCACCTTTGAATATATAAATCCAATGTGTAAAGTTATAAAATGTTGTTTCCTTTGCCCTAATCCTAAAATGTTCTTAGTGATTGTTTTTCTCCTGCTCATTAATCCTCACCATATTTCTGTATTCAGAAATTATCCTCACTTGACAATAGCTAAAATGATTTCACCATGATCACACTGTGAGTACAGCTAAGCCAGAACTTACTTCTCGGTTTTCGATCCCATGCTCTTTTCTCCAGTTTAACCTAGGAGTGGTATATGCCACAAGTCAAATTTTGGATTATGAAGTCATTTTGCTACCTCCCTGCCAGTGCCTTCTTCCCTGAGCTAATTTTATTGTTGGCCTTCCACTGGGAACCAGCTAGGACTTCACTATTATACCTAGCCTCTATAGCCTACTGATTGGGGTAAAACTTTTTGGTTTATTTTTTTAAACCTGACTTTAATACTATATTCCTTGATAGGAATAGATGATTATTTTGTATTTAATTTGGTCCTTTTTTTTCAACCTTTAATGTTTAAGACACCGAATCTCTTTTGGGGGCAGAAGGAAGAATGATAACTGTTTTATTCTAGTCTGTGTAAAATGACATTCAGAGGCATGCAGGCCTTTTTGTCAAGTTTCCTTGGAGCATATCCTGGTAGAAACAGCAGTTTCCACATGATGACCATGGGCTGTGACCGCTCCCGCTTTCTGAGGCTTTGGTTGCTGATTGTGAAAGTAACCCAGGAGAACCATTGGAGCACAAAAATTCACACAGTGCATATCTCATTTTAACATGAATAAGTAAGATATTCATGTGAGTAACATTCACAAGCTACAAAAGAGCACATAATCTCCCTCCTGCCCTGGCCTCTTGCCACTTGGTTCCCTGTCTTAGAATCAACCACTTTCATCCATTTGTGTACAAGACAAGAGGATGGTGAGAATGCATTTATTTGTATGTGCATATTTTATGCACACTATTTTACACTTTGCCTTTTTAACCTCACAGTTTATGTTGGAAATGTTTTCATTTGATGAACTTATTTATTTTTTAGAGCTGTGTACTAGTCCATTTTACAGGGTTTCATAGCTTATTTCACAATATTTTATCATTGAATGCAGTTATTTACTTTTTGCTATTACAAACAATGTGACAAATAATTACTTTGAATACCTAACTAAGCTTAGGAGCATATTTCAGAGGTCACATTCCTACAAGTACAAGTGTAGGAATTTTCATTTGAAGTTTTGTTTTAAGATTGTTTAATTTTGGGCACCCCCCTCGGGTCCCCTCCCACTGTGTGAACTTTTCTCTCCTCTTAGTAAATCCTGCTTTCAAAAAAAGAGCTTGTTTAATTTTATACATTTTTAGAAGGTGAATATATGTTCATAAAAATATTTTAAAATGAAATGAACAAAGGTTGTCTCTTTCTCTCCCCCTCAGTCTTTAAGAGAGGCAACCACTACTAGTACCCCTTTTGTATCCTTCCAGATGTGAGCACATGTCAGCAAGCGTGAGGTTTATTGGATGGATACATTACATATTTTCTTCCACCAGAAAGATTTTTATTATCTTTTCCTTCACTTTATAGCTCTAACTCTCAACCAGGAGCGATTTCGCCCCTCCAGAGAATGTTTGTCAATGTCTGTAGCTGGAGACATTTACGGTTGTCACGTGTGTGGGTGCGTGGGGTGGGGATGGGTGGAGGGGATGCTGCTGGCACCTAGTGGGTAGAGGCCAGAGATGCTGCTAAACATCCTACAGGGCAAAAAACATCCCCCCACAACAAAGACTTATCTGGCCCCAAATGTCAGTAATGCCAGAATTGGGAAACTCTGGTCTGTAAAGATCCAAGATGTTGATTTCAGTAGCTTCGAGGCTTCCTCAGAGCCACTGATGTTAGGAACATCACTACTTCTCCTCTTTCTGTTTCCTCATCCTCTTCCTTCCAGCTCCATCATGAACCATCATTGTGGTGTGTGTTACCAGTAAGCGTGATGGTTCCTGTGACATTCACTGTACTTAGCTGTCCTCTCTAGGAGAACTACAGAGCATGCCTATATTGTTCTTGGTGCTCCCATTTCTTGGTTTATTCCCTCACTTTAATGAAGCACATTCTCTGGTTATTTTCTGAAAGGTAAATTTGGAGGGGCCTTCGTCTCCTAAAAATCTTTATTCCATCCTCTTACTTGATCGATTTTTTTGTATGGAATTCTAGGGAGGAAATAATTTACCTTAGAATTTGAGGCCATTTCTCCATTGCTAATATAACTTCTGGCTCTGTTGTTGAGACATATTGTGACATTTTGATGATTGTTTTGTATGTAACCTTCTTCCTGAGTGTTCCGAAATTTCCCACTTAGTGTCTGATGTGGTGTGAATTTACTTTCATTCAATGTGTTGGGTTTTCAGTGGAAACTTATCCTTCAGTTCTGGAAAGTGTTCTTAAATAACTTCATTGACTTCTTTCCTATTTTCTTTGTTCTTATTCTGGTACTCCTATTTGGATGTTGGAATTTTTCAACCATTTGTTTTCTTATATTTTTTCTTTATGTTTTGCTTGGCTGTCTAGGAGATTACCTCAGATTTTTACTCTATCTCTTCTATTGATTTTCTCTCATTTTTGTTGTTTTTAATTTTTAAAACCTTTTTGTTCTCTGAATGTTCTTTTTATTCTATCCTGTTCCTGTCTCTAGATGGAATTTCTCTTCTTTCTGATGATTAATAATAGGAACATGCTTGTTTTTTACTTTTTTTTCTCCTTGCTTAGTGTGTTTCTTCCAACTTATCATTTTCTGGGGTTTTTGTTTGTTTTTTTAATCTGAGCATTATCTTCCATTCTAGAGACTTTGTCAGCTATCTTGTGATCTTTCATTGCCCATTTGTGGCTAAGTGGGTTTGGAAGTTCTGAGTGCATGAACTGGGCTTGTTGAAATTCTTTATCGAGTGTATCTTTAAATTTGTCCTCTTGGGCTTGTCTGCTTCCCAATAGGAGGAATTCCTCACCTCTCATTTGGAGGGCTTCAGAAGTTATGGGAGCCCTGTGGGGAAAAAAAGTGGTGTTCTCAGAGTGCGTGCGTATGATAATTTAATCCTTCTGTTTTGGATCCTTAGCTATTCCTGGTAGCCCTCAGGCCAAAGAGTTCCTGTTTGACCACCTCCAGAAAATAAACTTTGAGACCTGTCACCCTGGCTACTGCGGAGGTGGTCTTAACAGCTGGACCAAACAACTAATTGTATCCGCAACAGCTTTCATACAATCCTCCTATTTAGCTGTGTACTTCCCTACAGACCTGCTGTCTCTCCCAATTCTATAGGTAACTGGTTTTCCGGATCCTAAACCATTTGTGGCTTCCATAGCCCATTGGGCTAATTTTCACCATTTCATACTATTGTCTTGGTGTTTCTTGCCTTATTGCTGCTAAATAAGTTGTTACTAATCCAGCTAAAAAATTTATGGCTATTATCTCTTCTCCTGTTTTCTTAGTTCTTATGAGTTTATGTCTTTAAAAATAATCCCGACTGTAGTTCTACTATTATATCAGGAGGGCACATTCAGTGTGGGTCCAGGCTTCCATCTTAATTCAGAACTGTGTTGTACAAATATTATCTAGAAAGGTTTATTATAGAAGAGTATAGGTAGAATTGGCCTTCTCTCTTCCCTTCTTACTGTTACTGTGTTCTAATTTGGGTTTCCTTTTTGGCTCCCAGAGCCTGGGCAGTAAGCTGCTGGAGCTTTCTTTCTTTCTTTCTTTCTTTCTTTCTTTTATTTTTGAGCTGGAATCTCACTCCGTCACCCAGACTGGTGTGCAGTGGCACGCTCACAGCCACCCCAGCATCGGCCTGCTGGGCTCTGGCGATTCTTCCACCACAGCCTTCAAAGTAGCCGGAACTACAGGTGTGTGCTACCACTCCTGGCTAATTTTTTGTTTTATTGTGGAGACGAGGTCTCGCCAAGTTGCCCGGGCTGGTTTTGAACCCACAGGCTCAGGCAATCCACTCGCCTCGGCCTGCTGGACCTTTCTAAAGCAAGAGCAAGTCCCCAGTTCACTGTATTGACAGCAGTGCTGATATATGTGGCACTAACTGCTGGTGTAAGATTAGTTGGCCCTTCATGAGTTTTCTGTTGCTTTATGTTCCTGACTACACTTTTCCTTAACTCACCTTTGATCCTAAGGAATGTGTGCATAATCTTTTTGAAAATGTTTGCTATGTCAATATTCTAGATTAATGTCCAAGAGTGTTTAATGGTTGGAAGCTATGCTTCGAGGCCCATCGACCAGGTGTCTCCTGCTTCGTGGTTTATAGGTCACCTTTGCACAGGGACAAGTGCTTCCTGATTTCTTTTTACGACTCAGAAGACACTATATTTGTAAAGCCACCTTCATTCACTAATCTTGAAGTCTTTTACAAGTCTAAAACCATTCATCTTTTCAAGATGCTAAGGATTTTGGTCCCATGTAGAGATAATAAATACTGGATAAAAAATACCTAAAATACAATGATATCAGTCATTTCTGTTCCCTTTAGAAAAGGAGTCCAGACCTTCTGGTTCTTATTCTGCTTCATAACCAACAAATATGACAGTTAGTTACATGAAGGATGAATAGTTGTTTGTTTTGTAGCTTGATTGAACTGATTTTGAGGTTGTCACTTTAAGGAAAGTAATTCCAGGTTCTGCCTATACAGTGGTCATTTGAGATCTCTACCCCAGGTTTTCTGCCTAGTTTTGCCCTTTAGGTTTGTGCAGTCAGCCTGGATAGGTGAAGTTGATTTGTATTCCTAGTCAAGATAGCTATGTTCCAATTAAACTTTATTTATGGACACTGCAATTTGATCCTTCTTTAATTTTTTCAACATTCTAAAAATGTACAGACTACTTTTAACTCACAAATTGTACCCAAAACCATACAGATTTGGACCATCAGCCTTAAGTTGCTAACCCTGGCTTAAAACTTTGTCCTCAGGAGGAACCTGTACCTCTTGTACCAAATTTCAGCCATGACATGATAACTGAATGTCTGTTGGTGTGAAAACATCATTTGGTATTGGGGTACCCACATTCATCCTTTGATGAGAGGATTCTTTAAAGCCAGATTGAGTATAATAACTTCTATGTACTCCATTTGTCAACCTCCTTTGCTCCTTTCTGATGATTTCCATTCTTCTTCTAGCCATTATTTAATTTTTCTCCTGGGTACTTTAAAGTAATTTCAATTTTTTTTTGAGATGGGGTCTTGCTGTGCTGCCCAGGCTGATATCGATCTCTTGGACTCAAATAGTCTTCCCACCTCAGCTTTCTGAGTAGCTGGGATTAAAGGTGCATACCACTGTAAACTTCTTCAGTTTTTTTGTTTCTTTTCTCTTTTTTTTTTTGAGTAGCGATTATATATCACACACTATGCTAGTTGCTTAAGATATATGAATATAAATCAGAGCCATGATTTCCTAGCAAGTAAAATACAGCAGAAGTGATTTCTTTTTGCTAAAGTTCACCAAGCTAATTCTAGGACTAGAGGTAGGAGGAGGGATCTGCAGGTGTGCGTATTAGCAGAAATCAGGTAGGTATTTTCCTTCTATCTTCATGTTGTAGATGAGGCATATTTTTCTGCATTTCTTTTCATTTGGGGATGCCAGCAACATAAAAATGGTGAATAACAGTGCTATGCTCTAACTTTTTTAGTATTACCATATTTTTACTACCCTAAAGAGACTCCTCTCTCTTCAGATACCCTCTGGCAATTTATTCATTAATTTAAGCTTCTTCAAAAAAAAAATTCTTTTGAAAGCTATATTTCTTTGGCAAAGATAGATCCCTACTTAGTAAAGATTTATGATTGAATGAACAAAGAGCAAGGGAAGGCCTGGATGATAAAGTCTGCGCACTGAAAATAATATCAATAGTTACATTTAAAAATGAAGGAAACCAGTGTAAGGCTGTAGAATAAAAAACAACACAATTATAGATTTCATGGTAGTTATAGTAGGTAATATAGTCTCAAATGAATACTCCTTTATTTCATAGAAGAGATTGGCATTTGTGCAATATTCTTTAGTTAAATTTCAATTTATTGAATTTTTGCATCACTGCAGATTGATCTATTGAATTTGTCACAGTGGCCTTGTTTTTACCTTGATGTGTTTAATACCTGCTGGATCAGAATGCCAATCAATTTAGGTTAATTTCATTAAGTTTGCTAAAGCTTTTTAAATTAAAGGCTGCTGACATTACCAGTAACACAAATATAAGTAACATACTCTCATATGTTATTGTTCTAGAAAGTAGATTGGTAATATATATTCTCTTCGAACATTTCCTTACTTGGATTTTTAAATTCCCTTAATTATTTACAAGAATATAAATCATTTAACATTTTAAATTTTAATTATCTGCATGATCATTGCTTAGTATTCTGTGCCAAACTTTAAACTCAGCATAGATTTAAGTTCTTACTAAATAGATTTCAATTAAATTCTTTCCATCTTTTCTAGAAAAGAAATGCATTAGATTTAAAAAATTGTATTCTCCTTTCCATTACAAATATAAACTGGGAGTGGTTCCTGACAAGTAGCCTTTTAATTCTCATTTTGTGTATTTTAGTTCTTAGAGAAGTCACAGTGCATTTGGCATTTATATAAAATATAATTATTGTTAAGATTTTTTGAATAATATATTTTGCAGCGAGCTCTGTAATATGCAATTATGGAACTCAGCTTGCATTATTAACTGATTTTATTAACTGCCATTAATGCAGTATTTATAAATATTGCTTGGAGAACCGTAGTTACATTTACCAAAGATAGAATCAAGAGGAACTCTTTAAAAAAAGAAGAGCAGAATACATCATTTCCAAAATCACTAGTGAATTCAGAGAGGAG